>QFEU01007892.1:0-14754 GCA_003316345.1 Tricholoma terreum | reverse complement strand
TTGTTGAACGCAAATATCGCACTCAAAATTATAAGATGGTGTGGCGCCATCTAGTGGCCTAAATCCCCCTAGAATATCCTTTGTGGAGAACCTGCTTCGTCACCGTCCCCGATTTTGTAGATGTGACAACGGCGTATATTGTGTGATGGGGCACTATGGACTGCCAGATGAGTGCTAGTAGGCAGTGAAGAAGGGGGGTTGGGACACTATGGGACTCTGACAAAGGGGGATTAGCCGTTACATCTGACCTTGTGTTTTCTCCACATTAAATTTAGTGCTTTACTTCTTGAAGCAATACGTTCTCCAGGAATCTGCCTTGGATCATCAGATCAAGGATCACAGGCTAGGATCACGCGGCAGTCGCGTTTGCTGAACACGTGGTTGAAGGTGAACACGTGGTTAGTACGCATGAGGTTTTTGGTCTTGGGGCGATGTTATGCTGAGACTCTCCAAGTTCACGAGTCCAATCCTATTCATGACTTAACATCGTTCTGTTCCTCGACGCACTACGACACCGAGCTCGCGTTCCTATCCTGGAGACAAGCTATCTGACCCATTGGGCAACACAACAAGCTAAAGGATCAAGCCGGAGCCTACGATTCACTCGACCATCGACCGTTCATAATGTCTGCTGGACTTCCAAGAGGACACATGAATGGCAACCGGTCATCGCTACTTCATGACAAGGTGCGATCTTTGTTTCATCCTTAATTTGGATCATCATTCCATGCATGTGTTCTCGACCTTCGCGTTTCTCCAATCTCGAAGCTGTCGTTCACGACAGCTTCACACCGGAAAGTTGTGAAATATTTTTCCACCAGTTTGAGGGATAAGCGCCCATTTTCCATGTACTAAAGTGGCCCCAGGTAAGGGCCGTGTTGGACCCTGGTCGCGTACTCGCTTGCGTTTGTCTCAACTAAGCTACACCCATTTTATCTATCCGATGGTTCTCAACGGTCTGCTAACATGATCCTTCAGACGACCTATAGCATCAATGCAACTTCTCAGTCTCCACAAAGTACCTCGCCAACGTTAACACAGTCTACCTCGGGCTCCAATTCAAATTCCACCCCATCTACATCTCCCAATAACCCAAAGACTCCTCCCCGTTACAGTCGATCTCAGACGCGTTATCCCGATCTTGGACGTGTACCGTTGCATCGGAGGGGTACTTCCAAGACCTACGAGCGTCTTGAGGATCTTCTGCGGGAGGCAGGTTATCAGGATACGCGTATTTTCACCCCAGAAGGGGAGCATGATGAAGCAGCAGATGAACGTCGTGGCCTCAAAGGTGATACTGACAGCCATGGCAGTATAAGAGGAGGAGTCAACGCTGTTGTTGGATTTCTGAGCGGTTTGATGCCCGGTGGGACAGTGAGCAGATCATCCAGTTTGGGGCGGCAGGATTCGTATGACGCTCATTCCACTGCTGGGCCATCGTCCCCTTTACTCTCAAGTCCATATTCTCCACAATCCCCGCTTGCACACAAGCATACCAAAAAACAACAACAACCAAGAACTCCATTATCAAGCGAACCGCATTCACCGATTACGACGACATCTTCGTTTGAAAGTCTGGAACACACACCTCGAGCTAGACACCGGTCTCCACCACGATCGATAACCCCCGTACCACCAAATATGGTACATTCGCAATCCCAACCGACACATAATGCATATCAACGTCCTCAACACCAACTTGTACATCGAATATCTGATCAATCAACCTATTCACTCCGTCGCCCCCTTCTCCACCCTCAAACTTCTCGCACCTCCTTGCGTCAACAAAGCCTGACCTCGCCTACTGGCATGACCAATGTCGCTCAACCGCGTCCTTCGAGGGCTGGCGCGTACTTGCGTCATATGGCATCCCAGCCTGATATCCCCAAACGTCCGAACTCTACGCCAGCACACCTAGCAAGAAGGAGGTTCCTCCTGAACAGCAGCGAGTCGGACATTACCAGCCCCGCGTTTAACGAAAACTACGCCGTGCAGGGGCAGCCCCCACTCCCTCGCACATGGATTGAGAGCGTTGCACGGGCGGTGCTGTTTGGTGGCATAGGGGCATATGTAGGAGGTCCATCTGGCCCTCCTTCTATCATCGACCCGGAAACCGAATCACTTGGGACACATGGAAAGACACTAAGATCTACACGGAGTTCTATTTCTCAGGTCTCCCCGAATTATCTCCGATTCCAGCAATCGAGGAGTGGTTTGTCGGACCGAACAAACGCGCGTTCTACAAATCACTTGGCTCCTCCTGAACTGTTTACCCAGATAGAGCGGGGGAGATCCCGGACGAGTGTGGGGGAAGTCAGCCGAACTCAGGTGGTTTGCCGGAGCGCTCCTGCAAGTCGGGCTGGCTCGCCCATACACAGCGGCGGTCGTGTCGTAGAGGGAAGGCGAGAGAAAAGGGCAAAGGTTGGAAAGGACCGTGAGCCTACGAGGCGAGGCCGACGCGATGAGAAGAATCGGCTTCCGAGTCTTGCTAGTACGAAGGCGGAGGGTGATATCTGGATCAAGAAGCGAGATAAGTCCCTAACAGCTGCTGGTGGCAACCGTTACTTGAGTGGGTGGGGTATGGATCCTAATTCGGATGATGATGGGGACGACCGGGGGAAGAGCTCCAGTGAGGATGATGGGGAACTGAACTTGGCGCAGATGCTAGTCCCGCCAAAGCGTCAGAACTCAATCAAGAGCCTGAGGAAGCATTTGGATTCAAGCTCGAGTGCTGCGAAGGGTATGATCAAGGGCACGTCCCGGGGGCCACCTCTTGGGGCCGACCGCCGGAGCGCCGGTGGGCGGCAGGCTATTCTCGAGGATGGATGGGATGGGAGTGATACGGAGGAGTTGATGAGGAAGGGATATCGGAGGAAGAATTCGGGGGAGGGGGATGAGGATGCGGAGTATCCTGGGTTCCTTGCGGATGGCAGGGGACTTGGATTGAAGAATGGGGTGATAGGGAGTGGGAGGAGCGCGACGGGGAGACGCAGGGTAGGTTTGCCCGCCCCTTGGGGTTTAATTGGCGGTGGGTCCTAGCAAAGACATTGGTGTCCGCCATGTCTTTTCAGCCTCCATCACTCATATTATTCGGCTCGCGGATTTCGAGCATATCGCATCTCACATCTCTGGCATCGACATATCTTCTTCCTGGACACATAATTAACTCATGCAAAAGTTATCAAACGCCAACATACAAACAAGACATTCGTTATTCGTACACATAATGAACACGGCTCAATTCATTGCCGGCTACAGTATCTTATTTTCTTCGGTAGATCCCTTGTATCCGTGGTAATAATCTTGGCCGTACAATCCATGGGATGCATCGATGACAGTAAGGACGGCTTCTGAACTCTGCCAACATTTCCAATAAAGTTCAGATGAGTTTCAATGTACATATTTCAGGGTCATGTGCGTTGTACTGTCGCTAAGATGCCAGCTCAAGAGATCCTGCCAACGATACCCCTCGTGATATAGGTATTCAATCTATAGTCGAATTCCAAGGTGTATTTTTTCAGGATGGGGACTCCTGCAGATCGGAATGCTTTGGTTTACGGACGAGTTCATTTTTTCACTTGCATTACCAGAACAATAAGCGTAAGGTTCTATTTTTAGTAGTATTTCCGCCTGGAACTTGAGATCAACAAAGCAACAAAGCAGCAAAGCTAAGTAATGTAACTGAATAAATATGTGGACAAGATCGGCTTGATGAAATCTCCTGTTTCTCATGTTCTGGGCATGTTGCAGGCCTCAAGTGTGCTCGCCCAGGCACGATGACCACACTTACTAAGGTACTTACAGTTTGTCAAGATTTGGCCCGAAATGGAATCCGAGTCGTTGAACTGTACTCGTACTTTGCCTTTCCCCGCGATTATTTAGCCATCGCACCCTTTACCCTTCAAAGATGAGATCTGACAGGCAAATGTATATCGTGGTCTTCAAACGGATTCACCGCGGACTCGAAGATATGACATCCGAGTCACTGCCCTGACAGGCGAGAACAAAAGTCCTGATTTGAATGGCTCGGGTACATGTCCGATCTTATTCCAATTTGTTCTTTTTGTCTTGCCTATGCACTGATCCTAGGTCTAATTGTTCTCCAATGCCCACAGGCTCCGGAGCTCTATTGTCTCTTCGACTGGTGTGAGCTTGAACTTTGTTAAGCTTTTGATCATGGGCCGCAAAGCTCAGGCTGCATGTATATAAGGCCTCTGTGGGCGCTCGACTCACACAGGCTCGCCCACTTCACAACCTCGGCACTTCTTCTCCAAGGCTTTTCCTGCTTAACATCCTCACCTAAAAATGGACTCTTTCTCCTCTATCGCCGCATTCTTGTCCATTGACACCACTACCACCCCTCCCACCAACGAGGAGACAGGTGGCGGTAGCGGCACTGGCTCTTACTGCGTCGTCTTCGCACAAGACGATACGCCTGTGAACGAGGAGACTGGTGGCGGTTCAGGCACTGGCTCCTACTGCGTTGTTGCTTGAGATACTCGCACGACCGAATCATCCGATTATCGTATTATTATCGTACGTTTCCTTCCATCTATTCCCTCCTCTGCGTATCTCAGCCTTACGACTACTTTTATAGGTCAATCAATCATCATATCACTACCTATCATTGGAATATTCGTTACTCATCATTGGGATTGCATTGGGAAGGGGGGTTTTGGCGGCGGCACATTCATATTTATCTACTTCGCATTCTTCGTACTTCGCATTCTTCGTGCTTCGCATTCTTCGTACTTCGCATTCTTCGTACTTCGCATTCTTCGTTCTATTACATTGGGTTTTGGGGTGGACAGGAGGATTAGCAACGCATTGATATTCATTCGCACATGTATACTGACTCAATCATCAATTTGAGTGGGAAACATAACACTGGTTTAGTTCTAAGGTGGTCAACTGGATTCAATACTCAAGTAGCTTTCCCAAGTTTCCGCTTCTTAGTGACCCTCGATACTGGTTCAGGTGAAAATGTTACGGCTCCTAAGGTTGAAAGCGGGCTGAGCTGAGGATCTTCAACTTTTGTCGTAGCAGAACTCTCTTCGGTTCCAGAACAAGAAGGGGGAATCTGAACGACAAGCCGGGGTGTTCCGAGGCCTCTTTGCGGCTGAAGTCTAGACGCAGTGAGAGTTCGCGACTGCGTAAGTTCGGAAGTCGAAGCCGTGTCAGCACAGGCCAAGGGTTGCATTGGCAACTTGATCATTAGTCGCTGCGATGATGATCTATCGTCCGTGGGTTCGGGAGTCCTCAAGCCTGGTGTTCGTCGAGTGGGTTTGAGTCTTTGGGAGTTGATCTTTGGGGTGGGCGCATATGAAGTAACGAGGGTAGAAACAGTGCCGTCGGTTGCGTCACTGTCATATCCTGCCGGGGTCATATCTGGAGTTTGACCTTCCACAAGAGTCGGCGCAAGGGATGGCATTGGCGAGTTCACCTCAGAAGGAGTAGTGATTAATGACTCCGTAATAACTGGATTAGGCGACGGTGACAGTCCCTCCTGTTTTGCAACCTCGGATATCCTGACATTGGTCAGGAGTGTTGCGAATGGGGGAATGGGCCGGAGTTCTGGTGCGTCTGCATCATTAATCGTGCTCCTACCGGATGTGCTCTGGCACCCAAACGTGGCATCATCCGCAGAAGGTAAAGTCCGCTCCGGTTCCTGTAGACTCTTCTCCCATTGTGGTGGGTGCTCAACCACCTTTGATTTAAGAGGATCAGAACCAGATGCTTGTAGCTGTTGGGGATTCACTTCTGAGGCTGTTGCATTGGCGCCTCTGTAGTCCTTCGACAACAGCGTTGAGCATCGAGAATGAGACCCTTCTTCACAGGCTGATCGTTCCACAGTCGATGTTGCCATTTCTGTTGGCCAGGTAATGAAGTCGAACAACTGAGAATCGGTAAAAGATGTCGATGGTAGAGGCTCTGAAACAATGTGAGGGATATGGCTGTGGGTGATTGACGACGTGGGCGCTTGCAGTTGAGGAGAGAGTTCATGACCATCAGTTAGCGCGGCGGATTTCAGGGGATTAGCATCATGACCGAATGAGATTGACGGCCACGGTGTAGCAGTCCCGTTGACCACCGTAGCCATGTTTGGAGGCGCTCGTTTAGAAGCCTGAAAATGGGTTATAGAGGGCGCGAAAGATTCTGGCGTCACCGCAGCCGGACCAATAATCAAAGGCGATGACTCCGGTAACCGACTAGCCATAATAGACGGCGAAAGTATATGTCCTCTCACTGGGTTCCTGGGAACTTTCCCCCGACCAACAACACTTTGCCTAGGGCGGCGATTAACGGTCGACGATGTGGAAGCTTCCGGTTGCTTAGGGTTTTTTGGTTTCGGAGTAGCACAGGCTTGTGGTTTCCTGGGCCGGCCAGTGGTGCTGGAAGGTTCTGTCTTGGGAGTTACAGCCCCGTTGTCGCGCTCAACCACCACTTCGGCTTGCTCTGCTTTCTTCTTACCTCTCGACTTTTGGGTTTTCGTGATTCCCGACTCAGCTAGCTGTTGAGTGGGCTTTGTTATGCGTCCATAGCGAGTGGTCTGTGGCTCACGAGGTCGAGTAGTAACCGACTCGGAGGATTTAGCTGTTGCATAATGTCAAGTGGTGATTGCAAGTAGTGGGGCACATTGCAGGACTTACGTCGAAGCCTTTCGAGTGTATCGCGAACACGATGGTTGACATCGACAAAGAATGGCATGTCCTGGCTCATGTGCAGATCTGGTCACTGACCCTGAGAAGTACGCTCTACCATGCTCTGATTGAAACCATACCGAATCCAAAAACGAAGTCTTCCACTTCCAGACAAGGCCCCTTGCGAGCATCCATATTGGCAAGACCTTGTCTCACAATATCGTCCATGAGACGCATATGGACTTCATAGAAGTTGTTCGTAATTATCGTTAGTAGCTGTATAAACATTGAGATTAGCTTCACTCCGAAAGAGTAGAGGATGAAAGAACGAACGACAGGTACGAGGTCCCCAACAAGTTCCTGATCAAATTGCGAACGTAAATATTCGTTCGCAAATGTATGGATATCCACGAAACCGTCGAGTAATTGGTGTTCGAGTCGGCGCGTTGGATGGATAGGTTCGTCGCTGCCCTTATTGCGATTCGATAGCATTTGGAACGTCCCTTTCACGAATTGTGTTGGATGATTGAGCTACGAGACACGCTACATCCTCGATAACTGACGGGGGATATAGCTCACCGGTACTCACTTCTATACTGACCCTCTCAGTGAGTGGAGGAGAAATCTGACGTTCGGCGTACTCTTGAAGGAGGGGGGTGTTGTAGTTCACCCATTCTGCCGTCTGCCACGCTTCATGTTCAGAAAGTCGGCGCAACAAAAACATGAGCTATACATGCCGTTGCAGCTACAGGACGAGGTGGCGGTGAAGGGATACCATCGTGGTGTTTCCTGACGTCATGACGGTCGTGTCCACGGGATTTGATGACTGTTTCCTTGATCTCTACACGCGTCTGAAGGTCGTCGCCTTCCTCTTCGCTACTGTTGACGATGTCTCCACCGTCCCCAGACCACGTTACGCGTGGATCAACACATCCAATCCCCACATCCCCCTTTTGTTCCACCACTGGATAGGGCCGCTGGTGATCTGGGGGTAGATGATACAGTTCGGTGCTCCACGATCCTTCCGCACCAGATTCAAAAAGCTCACATGGACTCAGGCCCTAAACCACGTTGGTTGATTTTCATGAAAACAGGAATATAGAATACTTGCCTGCATAGCGCTCGGTGTTCGGATATTTCAGTAGCGATGGTCGCGAAGGAATGAGGTGTCGGAAAATTGACACGGTGACCCGTATTGTGGCCAGTACGAATGTCAAGGTAAAAGATATGTCGAATGCCTAAAGAACGAAAGCTTTAAGAACGATCGTCAGTGGCATAAGGAGTAGTCCCAATCGGTTCAATTCAGGGCATTGTTACGGTTACGGGCCACTGCGCTTTGCCATACGGCGTGACAAAGAAATTGTTTGAAAGGGGCTTTGTGGGCACTGGGGATTGCCTACGTGGTGTCATATGGAAGGCTGTCGCGCGAGATTTGGAACTGATGAGAGTCTTTCAAGGCGGTGGGGGGCCGGTGAATGTACGGTACTTGATCAAGGAACATGCTTGCCTTGGAAACGTTGAATTCGTTTCATCAACCTCAGCCTCTTCCCATCAACCATTTACACTCTGATCGATCGGATAACAGCAGGTGTCACTGGGTGCAAGGCACAATACTGCCTGAGAAGTACTGTGAAAGTATCCTGACAGTATTCCTAATATTGTCAACATACTTCACTAGAGGTATTTTGACAGTATTGTACCATATTTTGACAGTACTGAAGGCATTGAAGTAGTATTCTAGATTAGGATGCATACTGGTAAAATATCTTTTGTTGAGTATGATGACAGTATTAAGAGTACTTCCACAATACTTCCACAATACCTCCTCAGAAGTATCCTGCTGTGCAGCCAGTGTGTATGACTCGGTGCGGGAGTCTTGCGATAAGCCACTCTAACTTTAAGAAACAAACTACAGGAGAGCATTGCATAATGATGGTGTTGCCGTCATCCCGCCCAGAGTGGGCACGTGCACCTTATTTAGTAACCTCTTGATTCCTACTGTAATAAATTATACTTTATATACTAGTATACATAGAAGGAACGACTGAGTCTTCCAACACCACTCTTTTCCTTGCTGTTGAACGGGAATCCCGCTGTCCATCGAACACGACAGAACCACGACTGACATGGATTCACCATTGGTCGAGGTACGTCAACTTTTGATGTGGCGTATCTCTCATTCATTGTCCTAGGTGACAACGCCTGGGTTGATATACATATGCGTGGGCGGTTTTGTGGTGGCGGTAAGTGTTCATCCGAAGCTCGAAGGATAACTCCCTATCACCCGGCGCCCTCACCGCAAGTACCACCCTCAGTCATTGACCATCTTGCTATAGTTTTCTATGATATCGCTTGTCGTGAAGGAGAAGGTGCTTATACTGCAATATCGACTCGAATCAGCAACTCAGCTTCTCTGCACAGCTTTTCATGAACGAAGTTGTCCTTGGGACCGTAGCTGGGATCTTCATGGGCCCATACGGTGCCAACGTGTTCGATCCTCGTTCATTGGGAACTAAGACGAACGATACCACGATGGAAGTGATGCGTGTGGTCCTTGCAATTGGTCTATTCGCCATTGGCGTCGAGCTCCCCCGCTCTTACATGGCAAAACACGCAAAAGGCCTCGCTGCTATGGTTGTCCCTACTATGACTATTGGATGGGTTACCGTTGCTGGTAGGATGTCATTTACTCTTGTTAGTAGTTATGACCCAGTCTAACCTCTTCCAAGTCGTCATTTTCAGTTTATTTCCTCGACTGTCTTTCGTCCCTTCGCTCGCAATTGCAGCTTGCTTGACCCCAACTGACCCCATCATCTCTGCTGCGATCGTTGGTATGTCAGTTTTTGTCCATTCAGTCAGTATGTTGACCACTCGGAAGGTGGCAAGTTCGCGACGAAGCATGTACCCATAAATTTAAGACAGATCTTGCTGGCAGAATCGGCCGCTAACGATGGAATGGCATTTCCTTTTCTGAGTATCTCGCTCTATCTTCTCGTTTACCCATGGGGTACTGGGGTTATACAGTGGATCATTTTTGGATGTATATGTAGGTGCCAGAGACATTTTCTGAGACGAGGTGTTCACAGGTCTCTACTAGATCAAGTAATCCTTGGTACTGCCATTGGCATCATCCTGGGTTCCTATCATTATATTTTTGTGTAACTGCCACCTAATTATGTCCAAGGGATCACATTCTCGCACCTCATGAAGTTGTCGTACGGGCGTGGATATATCGATCGGGAATCTTACGTTGTGCAATACCTCGCCCTGGCACTCTTCACCGTCGGGGTGGTAGCAACCATCGGCAGCGATGATCTATTAGCTGCCTTTGCTGCAGGTCAGTGTTCTTCCTCATCAGGGCAACTACTCTGAACACACCTCGATGCAGGAAGTGCGATCTCATGGGATGGTGATTTCAACGTTCGCACTGAAGAACAGGTCTTCTCGCCTGTAATAGATCTGACATTAAACTGTGCCTGCTTCGTATACATAGGCGCCTGGATCCCCTTCAAGTCTTTCGATAATCCTGCTCTTGGAATCACACCTTGGCGCCTGGTCATCCTGTTTCTGGCCGTTCTTCTGTTGCGCCGTATTCCAGCTCTTCTGGTGTTGCACAGATGGGTACCGGAAATTCAAACGCGGAAGGAGGCTTTCTTCTGTGGACATTTCGGTGATCTTTTAGACTCTTTATACTGCCCTCATAATAATTGATGTCGTATGACAGGTCCTGTGAGTCAATGTAGTACCATGCACAAGACATCTGACCACAACTTACACAGATGGGCGTTGGTGCTGTTTTCATCTCCGCTCTAGCTTTGCACAATCTACCTGTTCCGCATGACCCACCCGAGACCGCAGAGGAGTTGTTGGCGGCGAGTCTTGAACCGATCGTTGGTTTTGTGGTGTTAGGATCTATATTCGTCCGTAAGCATCAGAATACAACCTTGCGCAACGAACTTATCGACACCTGATGTCAGACGGATTGTCCATTCCATTCCTTTTCAGCACATTTCCCAAGACAATTTCGTTCGACTCAACATACGATGAACGTGATTGGGCACAATACCTCTCTTCCAACGTCGTTCACCCACCGGGTGCCTTTATGCTTCCCGACGAATCAGAAGAAACGGATGATCATGATTTCGTTGTGGATGAGGTAGCGACTGAACCCGCAATACCTCCCCATCCGAGCCACCCACCTGCCACCCAACTTACTATCTCCGATAACGGCAAAGAGTCTTGGTCCAGACCCGGCCCACTGGTCCGCAGCTGTGGTCCTATAGTCCGAGGTGTCGAGCATCATCCTGTACCCACTGGCACACTGGAGGATTCGACATCATCTCATTCTTTGGATCTGTGATGTCTGGTGGTTATTTGCATGTCATCAGTACAGACAAGAATTTTACGGATTGATTCAAATTTACTTGTATATCCTGTTTAGAGTTTGAAGCTCACGCTCGAAATATTGACCAACTAGGTAGGATCCTGGCGCTGACGTAGCAACGTGCGTTGACTGAGTCATAGTTTTTCCTGAGTCCGTCCCCTGAACCACACCATCCAATGAAATTGACTGGAATGGCGTAATGAAGATGATCGGGAGTGTCTGGAGATACATGTGCGTAAACGGAATCGATACGGAATGCTACTCGTTCCCAATCACGCTACTGCCCATCGATCGATGTAACATCTCGGTCAAAGGGGAAAGCCACCACAGCCTTAAGACAGTGAGCGTTTAACGCTCTGTATTGCCGATAAGCTTCCCATGGCAGCGATACAGTAGAAGTTACTCCTTTCCGATGTTCCTCCAGCTGTGACTGCCGCGAGTGGCGTAATTCACGCGCCAAACCGGCCTATTGGTGCCTACTGGTGTACAACCGGCATTACTTCATGGAGGGAAGATATAAGGATGTCCTGCCTCATCCCTCTGGCTCTCAAAGCCTTACACCAACTACTTCTACCCGATCGATTAACAAACCTTCCCTTTACTAGGAGTAATATTGTCCGTCCTTTTGATATAATCACGACTCATCACCGTACTTATTTATGCGCGCCCTTTTCAGACCCATGGCCCCAAGGACAACCACCGCGACAAGGAAACAGGCCGGACAGGTCTGACGCTTGCTCACTGACTAACAATAGCGAGGCTTACTTGGCTATCTATATGTTAGCCAAAGGAGGCCAACCCTGCAGGGAAGAATGTGCCTCCTACTCGTAGTGCGCAACCTGTGGCCACCCCGGCGGCCAACAAGGGTGGGGCTACCAAGGAACCAAGTGCCGGATCTGGAGCTCCGAAGGCTTCCAGAGGAACGAGAGCAAAGAAGTGAATTACGATCCGAATTTTTTGAGCAGTCAGACCTGGTATATATGCGTAACCTTTATTATGTACTAGATAGACTCTGATAGATTGCTGATCATAGAGCGCCCCATACTGAACCAGGGAATTTAGCCGATATATCAAGAATATTTGGAGACTTACCACTTGGTCGCTTTGCTACTTATGTAAAAACTATAATCAGTGGCATCGATATATCCCAGCAAGGCAGAAGTTGAAGCTTTTGAAGTACGAAAGTTTTGAAGCCCAGACTTCGTACACGTGACTAATGATTTATTTACATAATTGTTGCGAAGGTAGATTAGACATACGTGCACCTGAAAAGTCAAAGACTTGATGAAGAATCAAGCTGCGTATTATGTGTCCAAAGCTGGCTTCAAGTATGGCTACAGTTGTACTTAAGAATTTCGGCAATTTGGTTGACAGCCACAAGTTTGTGTTCGAATTATGTATGCAGTGAGTGTGTTTTGCGGTGACTGATTCAAAAATTCAAAAACAAAAAAGCCTTTCAACGCAGTTTTCTTATCTATACCAGATCTATACTCATGGGATCTTATTCGAACGGTATTCCAGTAATTTTTGAGCAAACGACGCGAGACCGAGTCCCTGCACGTGGGCGAATCTCTCTGAAGGCTTGCGGCAACGCAGCTATCCAAGGACGCTGTCTCCCAGATGACAGCAGGACAGGATAGCACCGGTTTCTCCCGCACCCGCCTGGATCGGGTTGGTGGACGACGTCGTGAGATCCGAATCCGCGTGAATGCCATGTTCACCGGCCGCCCGGCATCACCAGATTCACCACATGCCGAAAGAACCAAAACACAGGAGATGTCGACAAAGCGGTGGCAGGAATTCCTCTGACGAGTCGAGCCAAACCCAGCTTCCACCGCCCACCGATGCACCAACGAGGGAATCTACACACCAGGAATTGATTTTCATGGCCGGCATTACTGATCATGAGCCGATATCGATCCACTGATCAAATGGCACAGGATAGCTACATAGAACTTCAACTTAGCGAGCGAGCTTCAAGTTTCCCCGAGGGAACAATAGTACGATCGATATACACTTCCTACCTCACTGAGTCTTCACCCTGACAGCCCTCTGTAGCTACACACCACAGATTGCACGTCTATTTTTTTTTACTCTCCCAATTCTTCAGTTCTCTCCAAACACGCACATGCCAGTGTATTTTCCCGAAAAGTCCGCGCAAGTCCACGGCTCATTACGATTATCCGACAACCTCCCGCCCCCGTTACCGGTGTTACTATCATCTTCATCTATGAAAGGCGGTGGGACATAGGAAGCACCCCAATCTTCCGAAGGCAGGTTGTACCCAATTCTTGGTAGCAACTATCTCGCTTCCATGCAGCTTAACGGTGATCTCTGTACGTCACTATAAGTATCCCACCGGTCCTGCGCCTCGTCCCATACTTGTCGTCAGAAATGATCCCAGACCACGTCCTTAGCCAGTCGTCTGACTTGCCATATGATCCAAGGATGTTATACCCACCCTTTCCTACGTAACTTCGGTCCTTCAACGATACTGCCATCTTAACCCGAAGTGCCAAGTACGTTATCGATGTCTCCGCAGCTGACGAATGATACGGGACAATCCAGAGATCAAGCTTTCAAGGGTCTCGCAACAGTATTCAAGACCGTACAAAATACGTTCGCCGGTCAAACATGCCCCTTCGAAAGATCTTATTCATACAGATGACTTGAGGATCGGAGCACTTCAACAAACCCCGATCGATGTGGAACCGAATGGCCGGAACCAGCCAGCTCTATACTCTAGCGGTGGCAACTTTGACCGAAGAAAAAACAAGGTAAGACCTGCTAGCTGTCCTGTTGTCCAGAATGGCCCTAGAACCATCGATCCCTCGTTGACTAGAATTTTCGCCTGACGTTGTGTATCTGCTTCAATCAGCAGATCACAAATCGATGGAGCTTACAAGGTTGACATTCGGTTTCTCTGCTCCGAGATCTCATACAGGGTCATGTTTGGGGTACTGTGACCACGCTCGTTTCCGTGGATTGCAAGATGTAAGATATCGGTCGTCAGGAACCAGCACCCTTATGTAATCAGGTTAGCGTTAGGGTTAGTGGCCAAATCAAGGTCGATCGCAAAAATTTTGGACCCTGGGGGCACTTCTGAGTGGTACATCAGACCTTCCATGTGGTACTAGTGTATGAATTCCAACTTTGAGGGTAAATAACTGTTATTATATGTGCATTTCGCGGGTGGTGAGCATGCACTGCATTGACCGTGGTGTTGGGACTTGCCGGGCTTCTTTGGGTCCTTCCCTTTTAGGAGGGTTGTCCTTGTTTGGCTTGCTTAGTAAGCGGCCAAATCGGGACCTCAAATTTCCGAAAACCTGGCAAACAGCCAGGCTCCTAAAACCATTCGCTCGAACCGCTCGTATGGGGCTTAATCCCACGGCATATGATCCAAATGAGAACAAACAAAAACCAAATAAACAAAACTTCCCCCAAACTCGCAGTTGAGCGGCTGGCACAAGTGGGATTCGGGGATCTCGGTGATCTCAAATTAACCCTAGGATAGGTGCTAGGAAACTTCAAATCAATCTCCTAACAATCAACGGTAAACAATGCGAGATACTGCCACATATAGTAATCAGTGTTTGTCATCAACAGCTCAGTACTATTCTGTGTTGTTTTCTATCACTGCTTGGCCACATTTTGGCATGATTCTGCAGTCTATCCTATACTATTAACTGAGCTCTAGAGTTCCACACAATCTATTTAGTTTTTGGTTGA
>QFEU01007888.1:897-10942 GCA_003316345.1 Tricholoma terreum | reverse complement strand
CTGGACCATGACCTCATCCTTGGCAGCATCTGTGACAATGTTTTGTACAGTTGTCTATATGCAGTATAAAGGCGATTCATATATTGAACTAGAAGAACTCACTTGGAGTTGGATGCGGAAAGCGTTACACAAAGCTTTGATACCATGCACTCGGTCAAAGAGATTGTACATGATGGCCAGGGCCGTAGTATCCTTACTCTCCATATACGGTCCCACCGCTGCGAAATACAAATTAATGGTGACTTTTCAAATCAAGAGGGGTAATCCACATACTTTCTGTGGCAATCCACTCTAGCCTACCCTCCCACAGCGCCTTCTCCGTGACCTCTCGCACAAGGCTCCAACTTCCGACAGGAAGTACGGCCTCAGACCTCAGACCCTCCTCTTCGATCCGTAAATGGACATGCTTGAAAAACGCCTGAGGATCTGCGTTCAAAGCAATTCGACGTTCTTCCGACTCTGCCTCGTAGAACATCTTGGTGACCCCGATGTAGTACTCTTCGAATGCTGAGTACTGCTTGTGCGCGATCAGGTGTGCGATGAGGGTTGGGACTTCGGTACGGAATTCGTGTTGCAGTCTGAGTAGATGGTGATGAGATTTGAAAGCATGACACGATTTTCAACACACCGAAATTTTCGTTCCCAAGTTACCCATTCCAAGATGCCTGCTCTCAGCCGTTGTGCAATCTGTGGGTTCTCGAAGATCCGTTCGGTGAATAATGAAAATGCAAGAGTCCTGTGAAGAGTGAAGGGTCAAGAGGTGAATCACGAAAATACCGGGAGACGAACCTGATGCTGGTGGCATTACGATCGGTCGGGACATATATTTGATCCAAATAAGTCATGAGCGATTGAAGCAAAGACTGTTGAACAAAATCAGCTGCATCCTTCGACTCAAAGTACCAACGTACCACATGTATTTGAAACCATCGACAGACTTTGACAAACTCAACGATCCAGTTCATGCCTGCCTCGACGGCCAACGTCAGATCGCTGGCAAGTCGTCCCACCGACTGCTCTAGCTCCAGCTTTAACGTTCCATATAACCCCTCCCCCATCTTGGAGACCGAAACGATAGAACGACATGCAGTGTAGATGGCTTCGTACGTATATGGAATGACCTCGCTACTGTCTCGTGTCAACAGGATCCTGAGGCACCGCCTGACCAAGGCGAACGATCCATCTTCATCCATAGACCTTTTCACTGTATTACATGCTCCAGATGTGATGCAATGGCAGATTCATGTGTTGACCTACGTTCATCACCTGTGATTCTAATCTTTATTGGACCACTGAATGGTTTGGGCCGAGAAGCAGAAGCAGAGTCAGAGTCGGCGTCCAAACGAGGAGTCTTCCGACGAGGAGATGCCTGCCCATCTTCGAATTCTACAACCGATGACTTTATTGCAGTGAAAGCGTTAGAATTCTTGGGAAGGGACAGTAGCGTGAATACGCTGGCCATTTACTATGTGCGGCTTTGAAGTTTGGACTCAGGCTTACAAATCCCAACTTCCGCCTTGAATGACACTTTCAATCGCTTTCAATAGCGCTGCTACAGCTTTGCATCCTGAGGCGAAAAGAACTGAACTATGAACTGAATTTTAGAATTAGGCAGCCCCTTGTGGCTGTCCCCCCGTACATCCGTGATCGGCGCTCTCAGTGCCCAGTTTCAATGACAGCACCCATAGTCTCATGAGGGATGATGATACCATGATCGACGTGAATCTCACCTCATCCTCTATATGTCTCTTCCTGAATGCTCTTAGGTGCTGGGAGGAGGCAACACCTTGCCAAGAGTTGAAAAGAGAAACATTCAGTTCCCCAAGCGTAGGATAGTTTCGACGAATATGGCGATTCGCTAGATAAAGCTCAATCATCGAGAAGCCGTCCATCGCTTCGACGTTGCTATATATTTTTGGCGGGGAAAGACACAACGCGGACTGCTGGAGTGGCAAAGTTTGGAAGAGAGTGTTCTCGTTGCAGATCGCGAGGATTCGTTAGGTTCATGTAAGTCTCGGCCATTCCATCCTATGGAGCCTGGTCCAATGATTCTATCAGTCCATTTCGCACCGCGCCCAGATCCTGTGCGGCGCGTACAATCCCGTGCATGCACTAGTTCAAGTTCTGGTGGCGAAATACGTCCCTTCTCGTGATGCCTCCACAATATCGGAAGGTTCGCGGACCAGTATCGATCTATCCCAGCTGAATGACATGCCATCGTATGCGATGCACCCTATACAACTGCTCACAGTACGACCTGTGCCCGCTCATCCGCCTATGGATGCCACCAGGGGATATATGCGCCACCCTGTCTTCAGTTTACGAAACTAGTAAGGAAATGTCTGTTGGTTCTTCATCTCAATCTTTGACATCTAAGAACAGCACCCCGTATACTTGTCAGCCGATCTTCATTGTGGGCGTGGACACAGCACCAATCAACACTTTGTCTCCAGGGGCCTCGATTTGGGATGACGAGCGGGGCATTGTCGCCTTGAGGAAGTGTTACGCTTTGAGAGATGAAGCTAAGGACCAGAGAAAATAGCCGTGGCTAGATGCACACTCCTCAGTTTTCGCGCTTCCGTAAGTCTCCCAGTTCACTGTTAGGTCTATGAAATGCCGACGTCGAGTAGCCTTCTAGCCTCCCAATCATCCTGCCGGGATGCAAGCTCTCCTGGAACATTGGCTAATCGCACATTCATATCATTACCGCGTTCATGCCCATCCGCAAATATTGCCCTCTCCAATGTCTGCACCGCTGCCTCCTTCGCCCTCCCTCGAAGGCATACTTCCAGGTCGCCGGCTCCCATTGTCCGGGAAGCTCACCGCCGCTCAGCTAATTCTTCGGGATGTATCCACAAAGCAGTACGATTCTCCTCGATGAAATGAATTTGAGTTGGGTGAGAGGGGGAAGAGGATTTTCGAGAACGTGGCACTGGCTGGATTTCAGCATCAAGATTATCATGCCACTCAAGTTCGACGATTTGGTTGATGGCTATGTCGCCGTCCTGGTGAAAAAACAATAAATGGACAGAGGGCCTGTCTTACACCGAACTCGCTGTTCATCATGAGAATATTGTCAGAGTACTGCGGGACAAGCCTCCAGGCTAGCTCCTTTTGGACCAAACATCTCAAGATGGATATAGCGTACATGTCGGACAACCAGCGACTTGGCAATATATTGGCATAACGAAGCATTGCTCTGACGAGTAGACTCTGGTGGTGGCTTCTAGTCCAAATCGATGGGCTCGCGCTCACCGTGGAAGCGATGTAGATTGCACACTGGATCTTTTACCCTAGTAAGCAAACTTCTCCTCGCCAAGTCGCAGTGCATTTACGAGACACAGTGTTGGACCGATTCCCATGGATATGTAGACGCATTTAAGCAGCGAACTGTGGAGTCCACAAGTAATTCAGGACGCGGAGCTGCAGTTAAACCCTAAGTCATTACAAGTTCAATCACGCTAGCAGAAATTACGGTGTGTACTCATTGTTATCCTTCCTGAGTTGTATGGATTCTGACATTTGTGGTCCAAATCAGTTTCTAATCGGAGATCGCTTCTGGTCACCGTCGACTTCCTTTCTCATGGCCCTCCGATGCAATGTTTTTTGCCTGGACCTGTACTACTCCGCATTCAGGGACATACGGCACCTACTGCCACGACCCCTTTTTCTCCATGTCGCGCACTCATGGTGACGACGGCCTCTCCATATCAGAACATTGCGATGCAGGAGCAAGGGTCGATGTTGAACTGGCTGATGTTATACGAGACATTCTGAAGCACAGCGCAGGTCGAATTCTCGCGCTCTCTGATACGCATCATATATTGTATCATTTACAGATATACAAACAAGATATGGGTAGACTGACATTGCCCTGTCGGCTGTGCAAAGAGCGGGTTTTTGACTTCCCAGACAGCTTGTTTTGAGCCGACGGAGGATTCGAGAGCTTCTATCTGTTGAGAGGAAAGATCAGTTAGTATGGCTTGGGAGAAGGAGGGATGCGGAATAGGGGATGCATATAGTGATACCACGATGCTGAGGAGGATGCAGTGTGAAGAAAAAGAGGCCGTCGATGTAGTGCTTGGTAGCGTTGCATATGGTAGCAGGGGATAGCGTGGGCGACGGCGAAGAATGCAGCGCCAAAGACGAATAGGTCAGCGCTCAGTGCTCAGCGGTCATCGAGGCTGCGAAAGACGAGAACGAATTGGGAGACGACGTAGATGACGACGCAGATGACGGGCCAAAGGATGTGGATCGCCCCGAGGCCGATGGGGTTTGTGTAGGAGAAGCCGGCGAACGTGCGATGCCGATGCCGATGAAGAAGCTGGTGCCGAAACTAACGAGGCAGGAGAGGCGGAGAGGCACAGGGCCTGGATGGGGTGGATATTAGTTTGGGCTTGAAGCTGGAACGACGGGGTACATACCCAGAGATAGGGAGTGTGCCGTCTTCCACTAATTGGAAGCCAGCGAAACCGTTGATGAGTATGCGGCGGCGACTAGGCCTGTGTAAGTGCGTTGTATCTATGGTGGATTGTAAACGGTGACGGTAGACAGTCTCGGCCCGGGCGATGTTTGAACGTTTGAACCTTGATCGAAGCTTGATCGACCTGACGTTCGCTTGACTTTTCATTTTAAGCACTGATATCGATACCATTATCTCGGGTGGCAATCTCCATTCTTCCGACCATGCTGCAGGAAGATAAGACGTTGACAGCTTGACCTTCCACGACGCCAGGTTGTCACACATGGATGATCATACTGGCAGCAATCCCTTACCGTCCACAGTACAAGGAATCGCCCCTCCTAAGTGAGCGCTTTCTATTCTTCTAGAACCTTCAACAACGTTGTCCTACAGGTTTCGCATACTAGTGCTGGGCAAGGTTCGCAATATCTTCCAATTGTGCGAAACGGTAGCTCATCATCATCGTGCTGCTCTAGACTGGTTGTGGAAAATCATCGTTGATAAACCGAGTCTTTGGTGTCGACATCGCTGTAAGAATCTCTAGATCACCGTCCTTAATGCTAACGGCTTTCTTCAATAGCAAGTCTCTCATGCTGAACCAGGAAAAGCCAATATTGAACTAGGGTTCTGTCCAGAGGATAACCACCATTTTATTTTGCACGATTCTCAGGGCTTCGAGCCTGGAGACCACATACAGTTCGATGCCGTTAAAGAATTCATCGAACGACGAACGGAGACACTGTCGCTCGAAGATAGACTTCATGCTATCTGGTGAGCACTCCCATATTTTCGTGTCATGTATTCTCAAGTTCGACATACTTGAGGGTTTGTATTTCAATCCCGTTGGCAGGGGATCGGCTTATCGAGACGGGAGTGGAAGAGATCTGCAGAATGGACCGCCACAACGGTGAATTTTAGTACACTATCTTGTCATAGCATCTCCCATGGAGCTAACAGTTTTCGTGCAGTCCCCCTCATTGTCGTGTTCACCAAGTATGATATCCTTGTTACATCATTGATTGAGGGTGCAGACGACGCCATATTTGAGCTGGAAGATGAAGATATATGGTTGTATGGGGAGGGGAAGGCTCTCGGAGCTTTCAAGGAGTTGTGCATCGACCCCCTGATCGAGCGTGTTTCGGGAGTGCAGTTAACTAAGGTGTCTAGTGAGTACATTCAAGTTGGGATGACATCAACCACAAATGAAAATTTTCTGCTTGGCATAAAGCCACCGATAGATACAAAAATATGATCGAGAAATTGGTCCAAGTTACTGACAGAGAAGTTCAGCACTCTTTTCGCGTTCCGTCACATACCACGCCGGTATCGTTGGCATGGGCAGTCGCTCAAAGAGGAAATCCTGAAGTAAGCATTGAAGCGTCCATTGAGTGGGTATATATTCCACACAGTTATCTTGCACGCGTGCTGACAACCTTATTTCGAAAGTGTCGGCCGGGAAAGTACGCTGTACATACTTGTCAAGGATTTTTCTCTCACAACCCTATTAAAATCAGGATACTGGAGTGGGCTTATATCAAGCACTGACTTCACAGGAAAGAAACTTCGGGAATGTCTAGATGTAATCCATAACGATATCATTTTGGTTTGGAACATCCGAGATCCAAGCAATGTCAGTCCTTCCTATTCCTCGATGTCACATTTCTCCATGCTGAAATTTGGCTAAATCCAGCATTTGTCGAGTGAGGAATTCAAGGCGACCATGTCTCAACTTGTCAAAGACTTGGTTCCAGATCCGCAGAGATCAGTGTAGGTTTTTGATTGAGTGAGGCTTCTCACTCAGCCGTCTCATCTGGAGTTGTAGCTCTAGTAAGGACCTGGCACCGGCAGTGGCAGCGCTCGCCACCAGCCCATCTCCTTTCGGCATCGCTGTCGCCAGCATATGGTCAGCAATCCTATTTGCTCAGTGGGTTGGAGATGTCTATCGAAATACGTACGTAACTTTCGGAATACCCGTTACGATGGAATAATGTCTTCCTTAGTCGTCCTAATCTCACTTGTGTGATGGGATACATCATTGATCTCACGGTAGTGATGTTCAAACTGTCCAAAACCGACTCCGACGTGTCCCAGGAAAACATCTTATCTACCCTCGAAGATTTTATCTCCGCAGACATCACGCGCGTTCATGATGATATCCGCAACGTTGTTAATAAGAGGAGCAACTTCGGTCTTGTGGGGAAGGATGAGTTTTTAAACGAAATTATTCGTTTGATTCACAAGTATTGCAATAGTTCCGAGTGATGGTGCTTTATAGTTCGCTTTCGACGTCGACTGTTCTATGCCGGTCGCCGCGCAGCACGGAAATTTGACGATTTCGTGGATGCTATTAAGAAGCACAAAATTCGGGTGATCTTGGGATCCCTGCAATCTTCGCCAGATGCCGATGTCAACGATGAGGTTGGCCAACAATCGCCTACTATCGCGGACGATTAGGGGACAGAAGAGTGCTAGAATCAGATAAGGTTCAGCTTATTGTCACCAGGCTGCTGACCAAAAGAACGTTCGTCCCATAAACAACAAGTACAGCCTCGTCTTGAGCGCTTGAGCAGCATGTCGAAGCCACAGTGGCTGATTGGGCTGTGATCTAAGCGTTAGGTCAGATCGGAATGCAGGCAATTCGAGCCGCGGGTCACCGGGTGGCTTCGATGTAATTACATCTCGTATGCAATAGGTATATTACAGGACGAGGGAAAAGACATGCCGTGTGACTACTCTGCTTACAGTTCTTCTCCTGGGCCAAATGATAAGAGATCTATCTATCAACTGGCAAAAGGACCGGTCGGAGCCACAAATTGAATCGCTCCACTCTTTCGTACTACACTCTCGATACCTAAGACCTTCCCGTTGCTCGTCATGTCAGCACCTCGTCCATCGCAACGATTGAAGAACATTCAAATTCGAGAGATTCTCGAACACTTTCGCATTCTGGTCATTGGCAACGCCAACGCAGGAAAGACGACCATTTTGAGTAAGGTCTGCAACGGAAAGGTGAGGGACTTATTTTTGTCTTTTTGCTGGTTTCCTCTGAACTCGTCGTTTTGTGAAGATCGAGGAAGATCTGAAACCTTCCAATAAGGTTTGTACCAATCCGTTTCTCTCCACGTTTCTTGAACTGGGAATACCGTTTAGTGTGGGGAACACGACATTGAGGATGAAATCGTGTATCCCACGGCCCACGGTTTTATCTTTCACGACTCTCGTGGATTTGAGTCCGGCACTTCGAGCGAGTTGGATAAAGTCAAGGCCTTCATCGCGGGACGAGCCAAGAGAGCGGAGCTGAAAGATCAGCTGCACGCCATCTGGTAACATTCAGATCTTTCGTGTTTTGCATTGATGCTTATTGTTTACATTGTTTACATGAATCTATCCGCCTATGTCCCGTATTGTTATCAGGTACTGTCTTCCAACCAGTGGCGACAGATCGTTGACAGAAGCAGAGATGAGTCTATTCAAATTTGGAACTGGAAATGGTTGGTAGCCCTCCCCTTTCAACTCCATTTCTGATGCAGATCATCACTTACAGTTCCTGTCATTGCTATATTCACAAAAATGGATGCAATCGACACTAAGGTATTCAATGAACTAAAGAAGAGCCATTCTTTCAAGGAGGCGAAAAGGCTTACTCCCTCTGCCGCGAAAGCTAAATTTGAACAGGATTTTCTTAAGCCACTCGGAGCAGTAGAACATAAGCCTGCATGCATTGTTGAGCTTCGTGGTACGCCATTCTCGTTTCTATGATGTGATCTAATTTCTCAGCTAGTTGTCAATCAGATATGAACAAGCCAGAAGCAAATTGCGAAGAACTTGTTATTTCCACTGCACGGGCTCTCGACCGCAAGGCTCTGAAGTTACTTTTACTTTCATCACATCGGAACAACGTGAGACATCATATTGAGCTTGCCATTGGTCAGTAAGTTCCATTTTCTTTCCTGTCGATACCCCAAACCCTAAGGAAGGAATGCTAAGGGTTATTATGCCACTTGCGCAGGGTGAGGGGTCATTGTTTGGCATAGTCGTTCCACCGACAAGACCTTTATCTTAGAGACCCTGAAAAGTGGATTGTTTGCTGAAGAACAGCAACGATTCTTGCTACGTGGGATAGCGGCGTATTTCCCGCATATTTTAGTGCGCATCTCTATGGACAAGTTGTGGTCAGATGTATTGACCCCTGGATTCTATTGGCAATTGAATAGCCTGTAGGTGTCATCTTTCGTGACACAGAATACTGGCTTCTCATTTACTTTCTGTTTCATCAGAGTGTATGTCTTGTCCCAAAATGCTAACTATTGATCCTGGTGATTTATCTTATGCCCTAGTTTGTGAGTCTATGATTTCTGGCCAGGTTCTGCATTTTTAACATTGCGAGTGTTCTTTTCTAGCAGGTCAGTCTGGATTTTGTCATCTGCTCTGTGGTTCATTGGCTGCATTTTGGTGGTCCCAATAGAATGTATGCATTCTTGCTGCTCCTTGACACACACTTTTATATTTTCAGGCTGTAAGTCTTCAGGAGTAGCAAGTGTTTGTTTTTTCAACCCATTAATTGTGCCATTACTCTGGCCCATCATGTTTGCAGCTTGTAAGTACAAGAGTTTATTAACAATTTAGTTTACAATGCTAACATGTAAGATTTCTGATTGCCTGATAGCACGTGAGTTCATGTCCTAACAGCATTCTTGCCATCCACAACGTTGAATCCAGAATGTGGGTATTGTTTTTAATTTGGAACATAAGTTTCAGATTGTCACATCTTTATTCTGATCTCAACATAGATGGTGAGTTTATCTACCATTGCAATATACATATACTCAATGATACCAGGATGTGGGTTCCTCTAGTCTCAATGATGCTAATTACTGAATCAGTCAAACCTCAATAGAGGGTGAGTAAGCCTATTTTGCATAATGATATGGTCTGAATGAGATGTTGGACTGTAGAATGTGAGACTTCAGAATTGTCCAATCATCTCACTGACTCATGCCATTGTAGGTGGTAAGATGGAAACTCTCTAGCAGGTTATCTCTGAGAAATGATTATTCTGCTAATAGCTTTTAGTAAGTTGGATGAGGTAATCATATGATGTATCAACGCTGATGTCATTGGAATGTTCCTATTTAGGCTGTGAGATATCTTCTCAAAGATGTGTGATTACAGACTGATAATCATATTGGTTACCTTGCCACACAGACAGTATGTTTTTTTTTTTTTAATGTTAAATAATATTGATTCAAGAGCGGGATAAAAACTTGAAGAAGGTGAGTGGCAGCAAACACAATATGGCATTTCCATTATGAATGGACTTCACAGGAGGTGGGCATTCTTGTACAGCATGACGGTTTGTGACTGATTTCGGACCTGATTTATCAATCTCAGGCTGTGAGTTTTCAACATTTTTGTTTGCACTGAAGGCTGGTATTTATTCTGCATGATGTGCAGGTTGTGAGTGATTTGAGGTCTTGATGTTTGATTCTGTTGCTCACTGTGCCTGTCATCCTCTTTGCAGTCAGTGAGTGTTTTGAGGTCTCGATGTTTGATTCTGTTGCTCACTGTGCCTGCCATCCTCTT
>QFEU01007886.1:0-12449 GCA_003316345.1 Tricholoma terreum | reverse complement strand
TGGAGCACTGTAAGGTGCATTGATCCAACTTTCAGAGAGCTGATACAGAGGGAAACAGGGGCGGTTCGATCGACAGTTACAACGGTTAGGCGAGCCAGTAGGCCACCCGGAGCGGTTGCTGCCACAGAAACCGATAAAGAGGAGAAACATATATAACCAGATGAAGTGACGCACTAGCCCTTGTCGGAGATTGAGAGCACTTAGCGCGAATGGATATGAACGGGCAAGTTCTGCTGTTTTGGAGAACAGTTCGCCGAGTGACTCTGTCACCGTTATCTGAAACATAATCATTGGGGTCATCACTCTGAGTGAGCCCAACAGAAACTTTATCCTCTGAGCTATGACCACTCCGGAGGAGTGATCCTTACCAGGATCTGAAAGCGGGATGACCGAAAGATATTGATTGATCATGGTATATCGGTTCCAGCCCAAGATAGTTTGGGATTGATGATGCCAACCGGAGGCCTTTCGGACGAGAGAGCCAATTATTAGAGGAAGCTGACCGAACCACGCGGGATCTTTCTGTAACATGATAGTGACCGCGACCCTCAAACACGGCTCCTATCCCTCCTTTTTGAGACACGATATACCCGCCAAACCAGGGCCTTGTGCCAACGACATTTATTCCTGCTTTAGAGTCGCGAGCGGGTAGAGTCATTTCAATGATAGTGCGAGTGGTGACCTTAACTTCTATTGATAGTTAAACTTCTTGATGTCATGGGATTAGTGAAATTCCTGACGGTCGCACGTGGGATGTCAGTAAAGTCGCAACCGTAGACGACGAACCGTGTTTGTGTACTAAGAACTGAGAATTGAAAATGACATGACCCACTTCTCTCTCCTCGGTGTAATGCTGCTGGGATCTCACGCCGTCGATGGACACATTGGAATGGTTAGAATTGACACCCAAAATGAGAGAACATCAGTACAACATCGAAAACAATGGAGATGACATTATACCCGTGAACAGCAAAAGCTATACTATGCCTGCCAAGGGCCGAGGAACTCGGCAGCTGAAGGTAGATGTTGCAGACCGCAAGCCTCTGTTTTGCCTTCATCCAGACCGTGACGTTTGAAGGCTGACCAACGTAGCGAAGCAATCACATTAGATCAGCCTCCGTCTGACCATCCGATGGAGCAGTATCGAATTTGACCGTCCATGCGAAACTCTGACAGGCATAACGTGCAGGGGTGCAGCGTCACCTTGAGAGCCCAAGAAATGAGATTGCTGAGAGTGATGACATCGGTCTTAGGGTGGCTGAGAGATGCCAGTAAAACCTAGAGAAATGGTTTCAGGGATTGCCAGTGATCGATTTGCATTTCACGTGGATCATGGGCGGTATGCAGCTCTCGGCGGTCGTTGGCCGTGTTTGCATATTTCGGGCGTCTCGGGATAAACTAAGGGCGGGAGAGAATACGTGATGGCGGGCGCAGATTCGAGCAATTATGTTCGCAGTCTGTCACCAGACATGTCGCATCATCGGATACGCATCACGTGCTCGTGACAAATAAAATTTCGCTTCTGCCCAATAGGCTTGACTAGTTGACTAGTTTCACTCGCTATGCATTGATACTCTGCTCTGGTGATAGAACACTGGAGAAACAGAAGCGATACGTGACATGCATTTGTCGTGACTGCCAAAACTTGGTTGGTGATCGATGATCCGCTATGCCCGAAGCTGTGCAGGGGTCATGTTGCGAAATCATAATACTGTAGTATCTCGCGAGAGACATATAAGAAGCTTGTAAGTTACATGTGTCTTCCACAGACTCTTCTCTTTTCTCACATATCTACTAGGGTCATATCACACCTTGCCTGATAATGTATATTTCAGTGTTAGGCGTTGCTCTTGTGGCGCTTCACGCTGTCCTCGCTCAGGGTGTCACACACAATGTTGCTGTTGGCCCGAATGGAACGCTAACATATGACCCTCCGTATGTTGTGGCCGCTGTTGGCGATATCATTAACTTCACTTTGTGAGTACGGTTTATTTCTTTGTCGGTTCTCTTGAATGACCGATGTAACTAGCCGTCAGAAGAACCATACAGCTACACAGTCTAATTTTGATACCCCTTGCGTTCCTAATGGTGGCTTCAACTCAAATTTGTACTTATCTCATCGCAGCCTCTAAACGTCCAAAGTTCAATGACTCATTGTTTAGCATGCCAGTGGCAGATGGCGTCTCAGAATTTCCAGTTTTTCAAGTCCGCGTAAACGACACCAACCCTATCTGGGTCCACTGTGAACAGACGGTGCCGAGGTCGCACTGCGGAGCAGGTTTGCATACTTTGCTCTGCGAATATGTAATATTCTAATGACAAGGTTGAACAGGCATGGTGTTCGCTGTCAACCCGCCCGCCGACCCAGATCCACGTTCATTCACCTCGTTTAAGAACCTCGCCATAGGTACTAACGGCACAAATACGTCGTCGACATCTATTACAACCGATACCTTCACAACCCCTCCCCCTCAGCAATGGCAAACTGCCACTGCTACCGTAAGCAGCGCTAGCTCTGTGTGGACGACGACATACACAAGTTACGATGGCACACCTCGTTAGTGGTTTTCATCAATTGTCGTCCAATTTCCCTGACTTTGGGTATCCAGCCCCTACCTTTGCGCCTCAGCCTGCCGACCACAAGATTACTGTTGGTGCGAACGGTCAGCTGTCATATAACCCTCCAAACATCACCGCGGCTATTGGTGACACAGTGACGTTCGAATTCTACCCCAAGAACCATACCGTTACTCAATCGAGCTTCAACGACCCATGTCGACCTCTTGCTGATACATCCACGTCAGGTCGGGCAGGGTTTGACTCTCAATTGTGAGACTCTTTACTATACCGTGTGATTTGAGGAATAACGCTCTAGTAGCATGCCGGTCGGCGCAAATGACACACAGTTCCCTCAATTCAGGATTACAATCAATGATGTTCGTTTTTCCGCTTGCCCTTCCGTCACCCGTTCTTAACAGATGACCCACAGACTACACCCATCTGGGGCTACTGTCGTCAAACGGGTCCTCCCGTCCACTGTGGTGCTGGCATGGTCTTTGCCATCAATGCCGTAGAATCAGGCTCCAATAACTTCGAGAACTTCTTAACACTGGCGAAGCGTATCAACGGGTCCTCGAGTCCTGCTACAAACGGAAGTTCTGCTGGCAGCAGCCCATCCGACTCAGGTGCTCCAGGTGGGACAAGGGTCAGCAGAATGGGCGTGATGGGGTTGGGTGTAGTAGCTCTCACGGCGTCGCTCCTATGATCTCCCGGTTGGCCCAAGTAGTTTAGTATACTTCCCGTAACTTAATTCTTGTAGTTCTTCTAACATATGGATTGGATTTGACCACAGCATGTTAGCACGACCCCGTTACATAATATCCAAATCTAAAGAGTCTCGTATTGGAAGGATCTTGTTGGTAGTTGTACACAAAAACCCCGCTTCGACACTAAGATCTAAGACCGTGACATTGTGTAGACGTGTCATCTGACAGACCCGATACATGACGTTCACTGTGTCCAACTAAACGTTATTACAACTTGTACGAGGCAAAAATTTGGCATTTTGCAATGCATGTGACGAATTTCCTCCGTTATATAATCAGGCTGCGCATGAGTATCTATACTCCGAACCTTCACAAAAATTTGTGACACAATTTCTATCGCATACAGTCATGGAGTCGGATGAAATTGAGTGGTCTCTTGATTCCGTTTTCACAGTCAGTGTCCAGCAAGCCAACTTGTGCTCCGTTTCTCATGTCAGAAATATTCATCCATCCCCCGCATCCCACATCCCACATCCAGCAACCACCCCCACCACCTTCGCCAAAACCTACAGTTGTGAAGTATGTTCGAGAGACGAGTATGGTCAAGAAATCAGATGACTGGAATGAGATCGAAATAGGACTGGTGGGGACGCACCCGCTCTGGGGCAATTATTTGTGCGTCTTAGTAGTGCCGTCTCTGTGATAAACTGGAAGTGACTTGCATAGATATATCTGTGTAGATGGAATGCTGCTCGTGCTTTCGCCTCATATTTGGACGAGAATAGTGGATTATATCGTGATCGCACTGTTCTAGAACTTGGTGCTGGAGGTGGGCTCCCTGGCCTTGTGACAACCATGAATGGCGCTCGGAAGGTGGTTATCTTTTTCAATCCCTGTGCTGCACAATGTCGATCCTTTGTAGGTAGTACTCACGGATTATCCTGACGATGAACTCGTGCACAATCTGATGCACAATGTCGAGGCAAACATTTCTGAGGACAATCGCAGTAAAGTTTCAATCCAAGTAAGCCATGTTTTCGTCATTGATTGTAGGATCAGAGCGACCTGTACATTTAGGGCTACATTTGGGGCCGTCCCGTCGAACCCCTGCTTGATGCCCTCCAAGGATCGTCATTAGAACAAACTTCGGGCTTCGATCTCATCATTCTGTCGGATCTGATCTTCAATCACTCGCAGGCGAGCCAGAATTTCCCTGCTACAGACACTCATTTTCAAATCTTACTGCACGTAGCATGACTCCCTACTGATGACTTGTGAACGAGCCCTCGCTCTTGTTTCGATGTCAGAGTCTCCGGTACCAGCAGTTCTTGTGTTCTATACCCACCACCGTCCTCATCTCGCCCACCGAGACATAGACTTCTTCACAAAGGCTCGTCAGAAAGGATGGAAATGTGAAGAGATATTAACGAGAAAATTTCCTGTATGTCAGTTTGAAACTTAGATACCTACGACCTAATCGAGCGAACAACAGCCGATGTTTCCCGAGGACTCAGGGGAGGAAGAGGTCAGATCGACGGTTCATGGGTGGAGGCTAACTCGATAACGGATACATATAACTTATGGTTGTACTCCTTAGTCATAGCTACATCCACGTCCTCTGGCGCGTAGTCATTTGGTGCAGCTACCACTGCACTTACTCTGATGCCTCCTGAACGCGTCAATACGTGAATAACTCCTGCCACATTTACACGTCACCCTGAATCCAGAGTGGGCACCGATGTGTCGGATAAGGGCCCTCTTACTTCCCAAAACGTCCTCGCATCGGTTCCACATACAATCCCACCCTGTTCCCTTCTTTCCACACGCGGATACCCAGATATGGTCCTCGATGTGGCTCTCTATTTCATCTTGGAAACGCTCTTGAGCGGTCGAAAGTTGTTCACCCTCGAGAGGACTTGCGACGAGCGTCATCTTGCAAATTCCCCAACGGCATATGTATTCCCTTCCAAGAAAAATCGTGCGCTCTTTGATGTAGGGAAGGGAAGCGCCTATGTCTACACCATCGCCCTCTCGGCCCTGGTAGTGAGAGCCAGATGAATGGGAACTGTTCGAGGAATTGGAGGAAGAACTCTCGTGGCTGGAAAGGGATGTATGGCGACGACGAGAAAAGGATACAGATGCGAGGCGCGATGTGCCTGCAGCATCGGCCTGTTCCCGGAAACGAGTGTTTAAACGATTGCCTCTAGGTGACTTTGCAGATATCGCGCAACCAGGCGAGGACTCAAAAATACCAGTACCTGATTCGACGACGGAAGAAGGTTGCACGAGGGCATTGTCCCCGTGGTAAGGTACAACGATAGAAGGATACTCAGTTGCCCAGTCGTAGCCGAGAGCCGATGTGGGAGCAGTCGAGCGATCAAAGATGTTCGCGTCCATCCCGTAGCCGAAACCCAACAGCTGGTCCCATCGGTAGTCGTCTCCAGCGCGAGGGAGACCAGTAAGGGAGGAGTCGTTGGATGAAGGGATGTTCGATGGATTACCATCGACAAACTCATGAGACGAGCACACGCTGAGATGGTCATGAGATTGATAAATATAGACCGCAGTGGAATCAAGATACCGTTGGAATAGCTCAAAGTTATTCTGCGACGGGTGTGATACTTGCTCACCTGCCCACAAGGCTTCATCGTCGATCGAGAAACAAGGAAGGGAAGGGTGTCCAGGAACAGGAACGATATGTTGATCATCAACTACGCCGTCATGGATAAACTCGTCGAGCGATAAAGGGTGGATCATGTCGGTAAACTGGGTGTCGGGAAGGTGGAAAGAGGTATCATGGTGTTCGGATGCACTCCTGACAACCAAGAATCAAATTCTCCCCTGAGGGTGAAAAGGAAAGCACAGCACTAACCCGTGGAGCTCGAAAGGATATTCCAAGACGCCCGCTGTACCTGCACCGTGATGGACTGGATGGGGATTTTGCGACCCGGGGAGGGTAATAGGGAGGCTGTGTTCGCTGGAAATTTGCCATGAAGGATGAGTGGCACATTCGGAATTGAGAGACAGAGCGATTTGCACTAACGGAAAATCAGACGTATCATGGTCACTGTATGAAAGCCCAAAGAGCGGACCGGCTTGATCGTTGGCGGGGGACTGGAATTGGAGGTAAGCCATGGAGAAGATGATGGGGGTTACACAACAGAGAAGAAATGGACGACCTACATTTGGTCCCTCCTCTTAAGTCGTACACCAAAGCGCAACCTGGGATGCACACAACCCGCATTGGCACATGTGCAGGGTCAAAACACCGAATTGGGAGGGGTCATCCATTGTCTGCAACGGCTTCGTGATCGCGATTTCATTACCGGACGTATCACATCATTGTGGCCTGAACGAGACAAAGCAAGCCCTCAGATGCTATGTTGCTGCATTGAGAACTACGAGATGAGTTGCCGAACATGTAGAGATGGTTCAATAGCTATCTCGACATTTCTGCTCGAGTGGACGGGTGGATGGGCGGGCAGAACCATGCCGAGAATGGCGGGTTGTCGTACCTACCCAGACCAGACTGGCTGGGCAGGAACCAGAGACAAGTGATACTTGGATGCTGCGAACTTGCTAGGTCACCGCGTCAGCTGGAGCTAAGTACGACCAAATGGTGAGCACCACAAAATGTTGCCTGATGCTTACTACGATACTAGAAAGCATTCGGTATCTTATAGCCAAGCAGCTAGGTTTCAGCGCAAGCAGCTCGAGGTCCTCGACCGAAATTGAATTCGACAATTGAGATGGAACGTGACGTGGCTATGCTTATAGTTTGTTATAAGGGCCCATGCACAACACTATGTACTATTCTCTTGAACACCAATCGGGGCTGGACCCTCATGGTTTTTATTCAGCGCCTCCTGGAGATAATGGAAGAGGATAACACTCTACCCCTTCCCTGTTTCTTCCCAGTTCTCATTCTAAGTATCTATATCTTATATCTTCATCTGGAATGCGCGCATAGCACTTTCTCGCTAGGGGCCCAGGCTGTATCAGGAGCACCGCATCTTGAACCCCCCGTTTCCTTACCTCTGATGAACAGCATTACATGTATCCCCGCGTGGGACAATCGGGTGAAAATCTTTCCAGAGACAAATACTAGAACTGGTCAAAGCGAGAATCCTCACCTTGCGTTATCGCAACGTGTTTGGGTACTAGCACACTGACGTGGTAATTCTCTCCCTCAGTTCCCTTCGCAACAGTCACACAACCTGTGCAGATGATTTTCGATCACAACTTTCCGTTGCATTTCACATGATACTGTCCAAGCCCCCCCCTGCTAACTGCCTCGTGGTGTCATTTTGACAGAAAACCAACTCAGCGACGGCTAAAATGGGCTCCTCCAACGCTTTGACCTCGGAAGACACGGTGGCATGGTGGACCCCCCTGTTGACATGCCTAATTGGAATATGCATTGTGGTTGTTTCTAAAGCTTATAAGGACCATCTTCGCGCTCTGCTGCGCCTTACTTTTGAACTGCATTCAACTATCCTGCTGCATAAGCAGATAGCCAAGACTATATCCCCGCTTCGCAGAAAAAAGCTGTAACACCCGCGTCGAGGTTCGCGATCCTCCTTTCCTCGACAAGCATAGTTGACTGACTGACGCGCCTTAGCACCTACCCAAAACACCAGCTTACAATGCAACGTGCGACTCGCCCTTCACCAACAGCTGTCCTTAGACAACCATTTTCACCTCAGGACAATTTTGCTATTCCCTTCGACCTCGGGATGCAAACCGCGACTGGCCCTTTCCCCCCTATGTTACTTGGACAACAATTTTTTCCCCAAGAAGATTTCCCTGTCCCCGATCATTTCTTACCTTGGCCAACGGTCGAAAACCCCTCTCCATTCCTGGACCAGACGTTGTTCACCCTCATGGATGGGTTCGAAGCTTTGATAGCAGGGCTCCCTGACTATGAAGAGCACTATCCCCTCAACAACTGGGCGACCGACGCGGGTACGATGCCACCCGCATTCCTCCCTCCCAACCTCCCCCTCAACGTTGACGCCGTTGTCCCTCACTCGCATGACGCGTTTTACTCTCAATTAGAGTATGATTTTTTCGGGGTTGCCGCACAAGTCCAACATCCATCCTTACCAGAATTCCCTCAAAACGATGCCCATGGTATCGCGGCCGTACCTCCAACCTCAACCACGACTTTCGATTCATCATCTCCTTTGAGCGATCTATTCGAACTTTTCGAACCACTTTCTCCTCCTCCTCCTCCTCCTCCTCCTCCCACCATCTCATCCCCCGGCTCCTCTACTTCATCATCCACCTCTACCCCCCCAACATCCCCACTCGGCAAGCGCCCGTGTGATATTTTCGCGGATGCTACTCCTCCGTCACATATATTTCAATGCCAATGGAAAGGCTGTAACAAGTCAATTAGATACACACCCAATACCTCAGGGGGTCTACCTGATGAGCTGCGCTGCCACATCCAGCATCATTATCCGGTCGCTCAAAAACATGCGGAGGTGGACTGCCTCTGGGGATCCTGCAACAAGAAAACAGCTCGAGACAATTTGCGGAAGCACATCCTAAAGCACCTCCCAGAATTCCACTACCGCTGTTCTGGTTGTGGTGCTTCGTACCAGCGTTCAGAGAAATGGAGGTCCCATGTGGAGAAATGCGAGCGACACAGCACTAGTGACAGCGATGGTCAACCGCGGCCTCTCAAGAGAGCGAAGAAAATGGCGAGCGAAAACTAGTTTTATCGAGTAATCGTATTCAGCATATGTATGGCTTGTAATGTTATCCGTAGGTTACCCTTTACTTATTATATGTACAGTAGGATTATAAATTGAGTTTACAATATAACTAGCTAAATAAAGCTGAACAGCCCAAGTCGAACACGACCTTGCATGCCGAAACGCTGCAGGTCTGGTACCACACGAAGATTGGCACCTGGCGTAGGATTACTACTCAGCGATGTTGACCATCATATGCGTGAAGCCTATTGCAGGCGCTAATTCTTGTTGTGGGTGCGGGAGGATGGACAATTTTTGACGGGATATCCCGTGCGCGTCAAAACGTGCTAACTTACACACGTGGCAAGGCGGTCCCAGGCAGTGAGAATTGATAAGGTACATTTCTAACAGGTAAGCAGAGGTACAACACAAGTCTAATATGTACGGGAAAGTATTGAATGACAGCGAGAATAATGAGTTACACCGAATGACACTGGGTACTATATGAAGTATCCACAATTCCTTCGTCTTCGTCAGTGTTTGACTCTGATACTAATTTTCTGCCCCTTGATTCCGTTCACGGGATGCGAGTTATCTTCCTCGACCGATATGCTGACTCTTCCCTTACATCTCGCTGTGGCAACGGCACCAGCAGCACCCATTGGCAAAGGATTATCGCTTGAATTCTTTCCCATCCACGCCGTGAGGTCGCTTTGTGTGCTTTTGAGTGGCGCTGGTGCAGGAGCAGCACCCGTGGCGAGTAGTGAATTAGGATGGGTCGACGTTGGCTCTGCGCGGGGTGCAGTCTTGTTCTTGTGGCAGGTGCATTTATACGAAACCGACACCGACTTAATTAACGCGTCTGTGGTGGCACCCACATCCTTTTTAATTGTCACAGGTTTGTCGTGTCTTTCGACGAATCGTCGGTATAAAGTGGGAGAGCAGAGCAACAGAGGCTTACGCAAAAGACCATTTAGCAATCTTCCTGAGTTCTTCAACAACTAGTCGTTCGCGACGTTCGTGGTCGATTTCGTCGACAGCTACGATTGAGAAAGATCCACGAAATTGAATCATGGAGGACGAGCGGCTGCTTTTGAGTGCCTTGTACATATCCGTTGCAGTTATGAATCTTGTGTAACCAGAGTCGCGCGACTTATGCTGCAAGTGGTACCCGTCAATAAGTCATAGTAGTCGGTGCATGAAGTGACCCACTGAAAGGGATTGTACCGTAGAGGGCTTGTCCTGAAAAATCTTCCTCATCTTCTTCTTCATCCCACCCAACCTATCGGACGTGTCCTCGTCCGTCCTTTCCTTCCTCTTCCCATTCACCAGCGGCTGCGCGCTATCATCGTTCGGAATCTCTAGATTAGCCAAAGCAGCTCGTGTAGCAGCCACTCTCTTCCTATAGCTACGACTCTTCTCCCGGCACGATAGACACCTCTTCCAAGATTGGTCTGCAGGAATTTGGACGTGCTTGCACTGGGAGCAATAGCGCGTGTCATTTTTGTTGACAGAGATTGCTGAAGGGGAAAGGGGGGGCAAACCACTGGAAATGAGAGAGGGAGTCGTGGAGGACATTATCGGTACGTGTACTAAGACTGCTGGTATAAGTCTAAGCAAGTATATACTCGGTCACAATGTCATTTAACGACATCACGGGATCGTGTACCTAATTCCCACGGTCTGTCACACTACAAGTAGTACAACTTGAACAAACTTATATTGTACTTACGATACGACTACAATTACGAGAATGGGCCTGAGCTCAGTCCCCCTGAAACAGGATCGAACAGACGACTAATTAATCTTGAGTAGCTCCACCTCGAATTTAAGCGTCGAATTCGGAGGTATCACGGGCGGGAAACCGCGCGCGCCATATGCCTATATAACCTATGGGTCGGACATACGCGATTGGTAGATAATTCGCCACGTACATAATCAGGCGTACATGAGAGTGTAGCTTTTTCTCCCAAGGAAAGTTGTGGCACGCCTGGCTAAATGATCAGCGATCACCGACGCAGATGACTTGTAAGTATCGCACCCTCATCCCAGCCCTTGATCACCTTACCAACGCCTATTTCTGTCTCAAACGGCAAACCACTGCATTTCGAACGTTGTAGGGTAGAAGCCAACCGATAACCAGATAAAACATGTTGCTCACCGATCCCTACTCGAGTCAAACTTTTTACCATCAGTTAGCGTGCCAACGTAATGGATGGTGACTTTATCTGAATCAATGGACGATCTCAGAGTTAGAGGGTGAATAAGATCTAGGTGAAGACACTGCATACCGCCCGGCCGAGGGAACGTTTTGCCATCACCAGGTGTTATTCTTTCGACTGTGACGCCCTGTGAATAGGATGAGATGGTTTTTTATGTGGAGAGCGAAACTCGCCATGGTAAGATGTCTTCGAGGATCTGAACGATTATCAGAGAGGTGAAGCCAGGTATTTATAGCAGAGCGCGGATCTTGCCGATCGATCCTGTTCTCATCGATCATCATGTATCCCCTGACCGCCTCATATTTTGGTCAAGAAAATCCCCAAAATCTATGGACACCTGCAGGGGGAAATTGGGCACTAGCCTGAGGGAGAATTCTTTATATGGTAATTCAAGGATTCTAAATTTCCCTGTGCATTATGATAAGAATTATAGAATACATTACACATAAACTTAGATTTTAACTACCGAAGTACAACCCTCTCCGTCACAACCCCTCTGTGAATCTACTTTCCACAGGCGCAGGGCCAGGTGTGGGCGATCCCTCTCTGTCTTGTGAATGTTTGGCCTGCTCATGCTCATGCGGAGCATATTTCTCATGTGCCTTCTCCTGCTGCCTCTTGCTCAGTACCTGGGTTCCATTAGTCTGGACGTGGGCATTAGAATGATCATCGGTGTCCTGCTCGTCAATAGAAGATTAGACATACACGTAAATAGGATACCGGCGAATACTTACACGATGACCTTCTGGCCGTGGGCCATCCTGCGGCTTCTCTGGACGCTGATACTGATCCTGGTAGTTCAGACGCTGTGAATTGTCCGGAAGCGTCTCTTCACCCTTGTCATCCTCACCCCCCTCATCACCCCTCGCCTCCTCACCTTCCTCCAACTCTTCCGCACTGCTGCCTTCTCCTTCCTCCCCCTCCCCCTCCCCTCCACCGACGTATCCCACTGCCCTAACAACTTCAACGACGGGCCCAGTCCTCGTAATCTGCTCACTCGCGACTAGATAGCGAGCACACAGCATTCTAATGTCATTCCACCACTCCATCATATCTTCCTTGCTCTTGGCCCTGAATGTCCACGCGTGTACGCCGCCCCCTAAAGAGCGGCGGAACGATCCGCCCTTGGTTGTCCCCACCCCATCCTTTGTCTCCTCGACGTGAAACTTGTTAGTCCTCATCCCTGGCGGGCCCAGCGTGCATGCGGGGAGGAAAAGACTGAACAGCACACTCTGTCCGCCAGGGGTAGAAGGGTCTGA
>QFEU01007867.1:0-16191 GCA_003316345.1 Tricholoma terreum | reverse complement strand
GCTTTGACTAACTCATGATACTATATAGTTGTTGGTTTCTCTATTTGAACTACGACACACTACCACGGCATCACCATTGCCTTCAAGTCCACCGCCTCCTCTGCTGCCCACATAGTAGTCCGTGATCGAGCAACTTGAGTAACTTGAAGGGCCAATGATGCCCAAATTATTTTACATTAAAAAATATCCTAAAGCTCATCTTCGCCTCCCATGTCCTCACTTCCACAGTCATCCGAGTCATCCGCTTCAGTGTCTTCCCACTCTTCCGAGTCACAGTCCTCCAAACCCAGCTCTGGGTTGTCTGATTCATAGCATATGTCACTGCTTCGATGATCCAATTCTGCTTCTCCACTAGGGCCTTCTGATGCTTCCGGAAACTCAAGATCTGGTAGCTGAACTCCTTCGGCACCATTATCTACCTCAAAAACACAGCTTGAATTGGATGCTGGCTGATGTGACTCAAGGTGGCCAACACCTAGCCCCCAGTGGTATCGCATGATAAGATCCCAGTCAGAAAACCTGGGGCAGGTAGTATCAAATAAAAGAATCAAATAAGAGCCATTAATCAACGCACCGGCCGATGTAGTACTGGTTGTAATCTTTACTATCCCCCGCACAGCGCGAAAGATTAACTGCCTTCTCTCGTCGTTTTCCTTTTGCAAAAGCCGGTATGATGTGGCAACCATGCAAGACGTCTTTTGGATCCACAAATCCAAAAGAATCGTCTTCCTTCATAGGAGGGAAGTGGACTAAGTCTAGCTTGGAGCTGCTCCACCCCGAAGATGCGGGGTCAACAACCTCAAACCATCGCACCCACAAGAAATCGAAGCGACGAGCCTCAAAATCCTGCATTCCAGGCCCAGTATAAATCACATTTGCGTGATATGCGCCTAGGACCCATGCATATAAGAAATGATGCAAATTACCTGAACCTTCCACATTGTCTGCAAGAAGCATGATGTTGCAATGAGGTGTCCCCGGATTAACAATGTCAGTTCCATGCCGAACATCATAAGTAGTGAAGTGGAAGCGAACAAGCTTGTGTTGGTATATGCAATCTGTCTTGAAGAACACAAAATCACCTCCATTTCCATGTGCATTATGGGATGACCCAGTGAATGACGCCGCTTTGACGTTGGAAGACCCACCTTCCCAGGGAAGCGACGTTTGCACTCGATGAACTAGATGCTCTCTTAATTTTGGCAAAAAATCCTGTAACGAGGGATTAGTATAGATCGACGGATGGGTGTGACGAGTCTATACCTTGATTGCAGGATCGCCCTCATTCCTTTGCAGAAAGGTCGATATGTGGATAGCACATTTCTGCGACTTCCCCATGTTGTACTGCACCCCCGGATCATGTACGGTATCCTCTGACTCTATTTCAGAGGGCGAGCTATGTTGCTGGCGCTTCAGCCTCTCACGAACCATGCTAATACGGCGCTGTCGTTGCTCGATCTTTGACAGTTGCTGTGGTATTGATCGGCCACTGGTCCGGAGTGCCCGAGCTTTGGATCTTCAGTGCTCCAGCTCGCTCTGACGCAAGTGAGCTATATCTATGCAATTCAAAATTAGAAGCTTACCAGTTGAGTAGAATACGAATCAGTTGTACCGAGACGCCGGATGGTATCAATGTAATCGCCGAGTGCATGGTACTTGTAGGTCCTTAGGTTGAATTGTTTCTTCTTCCGGGTAAGGCTAGTGGATGCTGTAGGTTCTCTTGACGCTGGCGCTGTACCAGTTGAGCATTTTACCTGATGCCGTTGTCGAGCAGCCCACTCACATTCCAGCTCCCGGGTTTCAAACACTGCACACGTTGTTTCTTCGAAATTACGTAGCCTGTTGCCCAAAGATGAAGTAACGCCGGATAAGACATTCAGAGTCTGATCTGTGTGCATACGGAACTTGGCAACACCATGCCAGTGGGCCAAATCAAATAGGAGCCGAAGGACACAGCTATTGTGGGGTTCAGGAAGTAACCCATCAAACACGGGTATGGCACACTATGTGAGTACCATTAGTCAAGTTGAGAAGGCTAAGTATTGATACCTACTTGCAACATATCTTCGTAGTCATGAGCTGTCATCCTCTTAAGTTCTGACCGGTTTGACCTTATTTTTCTTATCCCGTCAGTTCCAAAAGCAGGAATTTCTCGAAACCTAACCCGATGTCAGTCCAAGCTTCCTAGCCTTCAAATGATACCTACCGCCTATCTAATTCATGCTTGCGGCCTTCATTCTGGCAATCCAGAATTCGTAGTAAATGGATAAAAACGGCCTTCCAGACACCGAGTTCTAACTCATGCATAATATCTACAACGAGCATGTCGTACATGTTGAAGCCAAACGGTGCCAACCTGCTTGAAAATGCATTCTGCACAGGGTGAGCATTTCGAGTTACCATGAAGGAGAGGGAGGCATACCGCTGTTGGGACGAGGGATTCTTCCTGCAGGAGATGTCCTACTGCTTTGCTATCAACCACATAGTTCTTCTCATATATCTTCTCGCGTGCAGCCTTGACGAGATTGCGCTGTCTCACATCATCAATCCGGGCAAGAGTTCGGCGCTGCAATATGTCTCGACGCTTGCCCATGTTGGGCACGCGGTCTAACGTTATGAGACAGCGGGGACAAGGGCAACGGCCAAGATTACGGATGCTAGAAATGATAATTCTGAAAGATTTTGAGTTATGTTGGACATCAGGGTTCATAGGGACCAGGCTTACTTCTCCTTGTAATCCGCGGAATATGTGAATATACGGGGATAAAAACGACACCGGATACCATCACAGCATGTAATCACCATTCCATGCTCGTACAATTCCAGGAATTCATCATCAAGGATGATCGCCCACTGAGCATGATAGATTTCTCGCTGACAGTGGGCCATGAATGCGTCGTTTGGACCCTTCCCGCCAATATGTTCTGTGGCGAAGGTTTTAAATGCATCTGGAAGCTATTGATCGGAATTGAAGATTATATCCACAACAAGTCAAAGAGGTTTCACGTACCGTCTCCAAGTAGGCAATATGCTCAAATGCTTGACACATTGGCTTCGACCTTCTATCCTTCGACTTGTTGCCCACCGCAAGGTAAATCGGCCATAGCTTGGCAGTGCTAAAAGCTGCCAGCTGAGTACCATCTGAGGCAAACATTAGACCCACCACAACCCTCAGGAGTTCACATCCTGGCTCTCCATCAGATTCCTGAATGTCACGGTGAGCCTCAATAAATGCTTGTGAAGTGTAGAGTTCTCCATGAACTTTGACTGGTTCAGAAGCATTGGTTGGTTGCCAAAACAACTCATATGGTTCGAAATGGAGGTGAGGATGTGTAGATGGTCGCATGATTTTCTCCCTGATTACCGACACCAGCTGACGGTGATGAAGGGTCCCCACGTCAAACTCTCTTTTACCTGGATGTAGCGACCGTTTTTGGAAAGGGACCTGGATCTTGATTGGGGTTTTTACCCAGTCGCAGACATCGTCTTCATCTTCCCAGCCGCCTTCGTACGACCTATCTCCGCTCAGCTGCCCATTAATGTATTTCCAATGGGTACCCGCAACGTCCTCTGGTCGGAAATCTGGATGGCCAACTATCTTGATGAGGTCCTGGAAGTCGGACTGCGATTTGTTAACTCCACCATTCCAGTACCATTCTCCAAGCAAGAACGATGATTGGTTCGGATATGGGTGGTAAGAGTCAGATGGGCTGAGAATATTATCAATGGGAACATTCATGAGATCGCCGGGCGTTATATTCTCGTTAGGGTCATGGACTGGGAAACAGGGTGCGCGGTACTGCCGAAAAAGCCCAAATTTATTCCGCACAGATTTTAAGAGCATTCAGACAGGCGAATGAGGTTTTGAGGGCCCCTGAGCTGTGGGTGATTCTGGTACAGCGGCAAAACCGACAGGTGTGGTTGGCGTACATTCCAACGTGAGGTGCATTGATGTGGGGGGAAGTGCCGCTGGAGGTGCAGGTAGTATATCTCGGTAGCGCTTGGGTAGTCGCCGGTTTTCCCGGTGACGCCTACGCTCCGCCAGTGATTGATCTAAGTTTTCATCAACCAGCTAACGGGCGTCGTTGAATTTAATAGCAAATCAGATTGCACGAACTGTGAGTCTCACCTCAGGTTGCATGGCCAGTGGAAGATTGTCGTTTAAATCTTGTTCGACAGTCACACTTTGATCTAGCAGCCTTTCTGCTGTTGGTGTTTGGGTAACTTCCATTTTTCGACGCTTCTTGGACTGCCAGACCTCTTTAGCTTTTTCCAGAGCCCCGGAAAGCCGTTTTTTCGTCTTCTGACAACTGCGATTGTGGAAAGTATACGCTTGTGGAACATAAAATGTGCGGCCGCAGACACAAACTTGACACCAAGGTTGTGGCAACTCCATCGCATAGTTTGGAGTAAAGCCTTACGAGAATAGTGATGATGACTTGCCTGCTTGTTGAAGCGCCTTCCAGAAAACTCGCGATTGAACGGTGATCAAAATAAATATCAGGGACCCTGACTATGTTTGAGTCATTTTCCGAATCGGTATTCTGCTGGCAGAAACATGATGAATCGTGATCTTATCTCTCTCAAGGATCAATGAAATGATAATCTTGGCATGCCATGAAATCTGCGAGGGCATGCATTGATTAACGTGGCTAACCATAGAAGCATGGAAGGCACGTTGATATTGAATGGCAAGCTTAAAAGCCAGTATGATGGGCCTTATCAGAGTGTTCAGTATTTGGTGCAACATAACATAAAACTCACCTGGCAGCAATTATCGAACACAGCCAAGCTATCAGAACTAAATCAAGGGTATATCAGTCCAACCATCAATAAAATTAAAAGCGGCCACATTTGCAACATACCCGGAGTCATACTACCAACTTGAAGTACTTCGGAAACCCCACTCAGGCTGTACCATAATTGAGCGACAAGCAGTCAAACTCAGTGCAGGCGACAAATAGTCAAGCCTCTAACAAAGTGAGAAGGTTGCTACCGTAGCTGTCTCAGCTTTATGAAGTTCCATTACTAGCATCATGGGGGCAAAACGGTTCATGGAGAACTTGAAGTTTGACTCAGAGAGTCCGAGTCACTGCAGAGCCTTCTCAGGCTATCACTGGCACGGTGGCTGTGTTCCATTTTGGCACGGTAAACCCTAACCCCTATCATTACATGTAGCTGACAAAGAAGGTTCAAGTGTGGCAACTTACATTTGGTTGCGACAAACAACGTCAAATTTATCCAGATTCAAAACCCTAGCTAATCATGATAACCCCTAGTATCCGAGTACTAGTAGTACTAGTGCCAACCATCACGGTGAAAGACTCCTCGCCTTGTCCGTCTTCTGCAGGTCTGACTTTTGTCACCTGCCTTGTCGTCACTCAATTTTACCTTTGGATCACCCTTGGCACCCCTGGTTGAACAGGATATGTACTGTCTACTTCAGTCGACCCTGAAGAGGATGATTTAGATGGAAAAAAGGTAGGGATGTTTCTCCCATGATGCAAATCAGGCTGATAGGCGTTGGCAAAGGCTAGACTGGTTGGCCAACATTGGCCCAACTCCATCAGTGTCCCCGAGGTGTCATTCAAATTTGAGCCCGTGTTGGCATTAAGCATCGAACAGGAGCTGCTACTTGGCCATTCAGCCGGCGGGAAATTGGCTCATGTCTATTTAGCACCTTGCCTCACCCAAGCCTACGGCCCCTCCTTCGCCTGCTGAACAGCCGACTTCATTGGATCTCCCCTCAATCGGCCCACTTCCCCCAACCCTCAGCAGATGCCAGGGGATTCCTCTTCAGGGCAGCTGACCCACCGGGTGAGGTTAAACGGTGGGTAAGACATACCGCAGCGGTAAGACGGGAAGCCATGTGAAGCGGAAGTGCGAGAGGGCCAATGAGCGGACGGAGCGAGAGGCTGGAAGCCAGCCTTATGCTGTTCGTGCCTCCAACCACCTGAAGCATGTGAACCAGTCGAACCCGCATCGGCAATTTTGAATCAACGCTGGCGCTCAAGCCCTCGACCTCCCCAGCCCTTCTCAAGCACCCCAAGAGCCAGGGCGTGAGCGCCATCCCTCGGCACTGCAGCTGGTATGCCCCACATCATTTTTTATGTAGCTACACCACTTTTTCTGTGGATATTGGCTGCTGCCATGACCACATCTCATCCGTGATATGAATATTGGTCACTGCCTTGACTGTACCTCAGATATATTTCTTTTAACTAACCAATGACCCTCCCTTTCAGCCACTTCAGAATGGAAGGTCAACAATGTATGTAGCAGCTTTTTCATTTGATTGATATGTCGTAACGTTTCATCACTTTAGCCATGCTCATTTTGTTGACAAGGAGGATACATTCGGTCATGTGCTGTCTGCAACACTTTTGTGTCATGCATCAGCAAAGGGATTTGTTTGGCTGCCTTCCTGAAATATATCTCAACAGAGATCAGTTTGTTTGCCTCGAATGCTAAAACCTCCGGGACTTGCCCCTTCAGTAGATGCCATTCTATATTGGTACTAAGTCCTTGTTAACATGCCATCCGTATGTTGTTCCCTCCCGCTCATCTGCGCTTTCGCATTCAGGCATGAGTATGACACCGCTAATTGTCTACATGGTGGGTGTGAGTGGGGTCGTGTTGGGATGAGAAGGGCTTGTTGAGCTTCCGGCATTTTCTTGTAGCTATGACAACTCATCATTATCATGCGCCACTCAGGGTAGTGTCATAAAATTTCGGGTAGCTAGTAAAGGGTATACTAGTATAGCTACAAGTTGACAGCAACATACTACACCACAGGCTTCAACCACGATAATATAGGAAGCTGGCATACAAAAACTGGTGATCAAATGAAGAAATGAAAGAAACCATTTGCCCCAGGCACAATCAGAAGATGGCTCTCACTGCAGCTAATGCCAGTGGAATGAACTGCCGTGGTAAAACTTGTTTCACAAACATACTACTAGTACTAGCGCCTATCGTGGGATGAGTCCGAGTCCTTCCCGCAAAGTTGTCAGCTGATTACGGACCACCATCATATGGCTACCAAGTTGCCATATCATAAGCTTCTCATGACATTATGTAAATCATGTAGTGTCACCCAGTATATACTCAGCAAAAAAACATGTACAATAGGCCCGACGATCGGATCTATGGGTCTCATTGCGATGGGCAACGCAGAGTATCGTGTGACACATCGTTGACAACTTCAAAAGATGTCGGACATTTGTACTTCCGATCTGAGTTCATAACGCATGATCGTTCCCACCAACCCCAGATAAGCTCCTATTGTCGTTGCTAATGAGCCTCAGGTTATTGATAACTCATAAAAATTGATGTCCAAGTCCAAGGAGTTCCGATTCCCTCTGACCCCCCCTACAAACCCCAATAATCCTCACCAATCAGAAGCCCTAGTACCTCCCATTCCGATTTCCGCAGGCTCTCATCGCACTCAGGCTCTCCAACGTCATCTCCAGCGTCTTCCGGCTCCTGAAGGAACCACAATGTCATCCGAGCAGTCCAAGTCAGAGGATAAGGGTCAGCCGCTGACAGAGTTTTCCACCCTCATGTTATTGCTTCGGGCTGCCTGTATGCTCAATGCCGGCTCGAATGCGGAGGTATCCATATCCACTCAGGCTACTGAATCATTCGGAGTGCATGAGATTCATGACCCGCTCCTTGCACCCTTGGAAGCCTTGGCTGCCATCCTTGTACAGCCAGCAAGGTGAGGTCATTGCGGCCAGCTATACCTTAGAAGCAGGTGCAGTAATAGTTGCGGATTCAGATACCTTGACTCCGAAGGATTGGGTCGTTGCAAATTCAGATACCTTGGCTTCGAAACAGGATAGCGACATTCCAGATAGCGCTGTCCCAGCGCAACTGAAGGTAAACGCTGATGATTCAGGCCATCCGTCCTGCAATTATATCATAACTACGAATTCTTATCGGGAAAACCAGGGTGCCCATGCTAGCAATCCTCATAACCTCCGGGTTATGGATGGTGGTAAGAGTCTTTGGCGCGAGTTCAAAGACGAATATCGTTGGATTTATGCTTTGTAGTGAGTTGTCTATATATCTCCTCATTTTAGCTGAATTCACATTGATCTCCATTAATAATCAGCCCTGTCTGTTTAATGGACCATGCGGCAACTTTGTGTGCCTACCTTACCGATTACAGGAATGAGGCAGACATCACGAAGCGGTCGCAATTATCCGCTCGCTTCTCCACCTATCTTCTTTCAGTTTGCTGGCCAAAGATGCATGATCGCATTATGTCCTGGCCATTCATAGATCTCATACACAATATCCGGCAATTGAACAGCCGGGGGGTGTCACGAAAAATCTTAGAAGAAATGAGAGACAAATATGACTGGCAGAACCACAAGCCTGGCTCGGGTGACAGATCACTTGCAGGATATTTGTCAGTACCAAAAATCGACCGCCTCTTGGAAGAAATATTGCAGGTTGCTAAGGGCACTGTCGGCAAGTTGATAGCTGCCATGCGAACGGTTCCAGTGAACTCACAAGGCTTGCAATTTACGGTCGGTTTCTATACGAAGGAAACATTCATGGATTTCCACAATCTCCTCCTCGGCTGCCTCATCTTATATGCACGAACTCTTCGTGTGATAAGGAACCAGATTCTCCGGAAACGGTCGAAGGGAGGGAAAAAAATCACATGCGACCTGGACAAACAGACATTTGAAGGCAGAGTTATACTTCTTTTTGATCGACTCGAAAACTATAATCGACTTCTTCTGCTTATTATATCATCCCATTCCTTCTCTGTCCACCTGAACATAATGGCCAACACCCAGGCTCTACTGCCAACCATCCAATCGAAGAAGTTTCACAGCCTATTCATATACAAACTACTGTCTGATGGGGATCATGATGTTGTGGGCAGGGATAGCGTTGCAGATGAGACTGTCAGTGGCAGAGAGGCAGTCGATGACAATGGGACAGAGGATAATCAGGTATGAAAAGCTTAATGTACCTCTCGCAATGACACTTAACGAATTTTAATTCAGCCAGTGTTGGACACTTTTGAAGCGCTCCTGAACTGGACACGGACAACAGTTTTTCATTTCATTGCAAAACGTGTGTTGGAACTCCATTGCAGACAGCCTGAGGCTATGAAGTATCCCATCACTATTACTTTCATTGCCACGGATCATCCTGTCCTCCGCTTTCCATCCTGGTCCAGTATATGTGATGTAATTAAGAAGTCGCTATCACCTGATGATCTGTATGATGAAATTGTCAAAGCCTTTGAAAAGCAAGTTGGGACGATGAAATCGAAGGACAAGCTTTTGGTGTCACTTCACAAAAGCCTCGAAACGCAATGTGATGATGAATTTCCAGGTACACTTCACTGCGAGGCGGTGCTTGCAGCTATGGCCCTCTACCCTGAACCTGCCATTCAAGATGATACAAATCAGTTGTTGACAAACATTGCAAAGGTACTTTTCTTGCCCGACTCCATCTCCAAGTCTGATCCTATGCTGACAGGCATTGCGCATTGGGGGTATCAGGGTGTCAAAGCTATGCTGACCAGCTTGCTCCAGGCTTTTCTATTGTTTACTGCAGATATACGATGAACAGCATGCAAATGATGAACGCCGGCCAAAAATACTCACTCAGGCTCTTGCCGGTCATACCGTGCCATATCCCGTCCAATTGCCTCAGTGGCTTCCTGGCGACGTCGTCGAGCGCATGGTTACTTTCTTCAGGCCCCTATTGGCGGAAGCACTCCAGTCGTTGGTGTCCCCACCAGGTGATGCTCCTGTGATATCACCTGGTAAAGTCCACCGCTCTCAACAAAGCCTATCAAACCTCAGTGTTGGCAGTAGCAATGCAGAAGTTGTATCCACTTCCGAAATTCCGGACAGATTCGACACCCTAGACCAATAATTTTCTTCATTCCTTCATTTGATTCTTAGCTGTCTTGCATGCTGGTTTCCGAACTCTCGGTCATCAGTCAAAGATTATCAAACATTTCTCACAGGGTTTTCTGGAACCCAATCGTGCATAACCTTGGTTTATCGTTGGAAATCTGCTATATCCGAGTTGTCGTGGTTTAACTTGAAGTTTGTGGTCTTCTGACGCCGTTGGACTGGATTCAAATTTCGTACACTTCACGTTCATGTCAATTTGCATCCCCTGACAGTTACTGTGCTATATGTTACACTTTTTGATGCTTCCTTCGTTTCAATTAGCGATGTTACATTCTCTCCCCCCATTGTATGTTGGTGTCCTGCTACCTGTTGAATGCAGTATCATGATTCACTTCTGACTCGAAATATCCAGTCAAATTTACCAGTGCAAAGTCATTTCGGCGCACAGCAACACTGAACGATCATGGAACGATCTGATACGAAACGACGTGCCAGTGTAGCGACTATGGTAGGCTAATTGTCCGCAGTTCAATTTTCATTTCAAGCTCCAAATGCCTGACTCTCAGGCTGAGTTCGATCCTTTTGCAATACAAAGCATATCATGTGCACCAGATGGCCTAGAGGTAGGCTTCAAGTCCCTTCAAGTTCACATACTCATAATGTACCCTATTTTTTGTACATGACCAATGTTAGCTGCTTTCTCCATGTAATCGTTGGTTCCGCCTTCAGCTACGAAAATTTGTGCAAGGCTGATTGTAAAATAAAATATTTACATCGCATGAGGTTTGAACACGAGCATTTGGTGATGCAAGCAAAAATCGAACCACCAACTTGGACAGTCCACCTAGTACTTCCCACTGCTGCTCATGCCGCTGCCCTGCCCCCTCTCAGTAACCCTAACCGTGACCTTGTTGCCCATAGTACTAGCTGCCCCATCACCCTCTCGCCATCATGCCCGGGCCCACCATCACACCATCATGATTTTGATAACCAGCCATTTTGACCACCACCGCACCCTTGCGACCCAATCCAATGGGCAAATTCTATGGCTGCAAACTTGCCACGTTACTTGCATTCAACATGAGTTCTTTAACTAATTTTGTAGGCCAGGGAGCCTTTAAACACCCTCAGGATAATTAAGTTTTTCCTTTAAACTTTTGGTTGTTATTCAGCTAACTACGCCTTTGTTGCTCTTTTTTTAAGCATGATGCAAGTACCTCCTGCCACATTGCAACCTCCTCCAGCTGACGAAACATGAGCCAGCACCTCCTACGCCCACAACACCGCTGCGAGCCCCTGCTCGCAGGGTGGACAGTGGGATAATCAACGGCAGGGACTAATTGACACCACAACCACAACGGCACCCCCAATCGCCACCGCGAGCAACTGCTCGCGGGGTGGAAACAGGGAACACGACGAGAACGAGGGGGAGAAACAACGACCCCATTCAAGTTGCTGCTGCTCGCCACTGTCCGCGGGCTGGATCGTGGGTGGAAGGACAGGACGACCACAGCCAACCACCGCTGCGAGCAGCTGCTTGCGGGGTGGGGACGGGGCCAAGAGAGGAAACGGGCACAAGCAACAACAATATCAAGGATGCCAACAGCCTGAGAACGACAGGCACAACCCAGCACCCCCACCGTGCGACGACCACAACAACGAGGAAGACGAGGGCGAGGATGGCCACCACCACCACTGCCCCCCAAACCACCGCCGCGAGCAACTGCTCGCGGGGTGGAAACGGTGAGCAGTAAGGCCAGGGACGACAGAGCTGACCCACCTCTCCCCCACACTGACATTTCCATAAGAGGCAACACTTTCCCAGTCGACAATTCAAAACAAACAATGAACATTTTGCACGTTCAACGTTCAACTTGAATGTTCAACCACCATCCTCTACGACATCGCCGCATCCCTCCCTCCCATAACACCTCACTTCCTCCCTAAATGGCAACCCCGACCACCACCATAGCCTCCCGACCCCGCCAAACGGTAACCGCCGTGGTTGCAAAAGTTCCACATCACCCTCACCCATGAATCTTGGCATTGACGACCATCAACTCGGTCTCTTGGGGCCCAGGGCTCCTCAAAACAAACGAAGTAAGTGCTTTATGTAAATTTTTTTCTTACTGACAAGTCTCTGTCTTTTTTTTTAGATTACATTTTCTATGTACAACGACAATGCATGCGGCCCATACAGCCCCTCCTCCCCATTCAAACGGGATGTAAGGGGTTTGTTTAGGCCTAGCATGACCCTAGGCAGGTGCCATGAGGCCTGAGCAGCGGAGGTAAGCACCTGCTACCCCCTCACTACTGCCTCGAAACAGGTAATAGCACCCGCCACTACCGCTCCTTGCCACTGCTCGCAGGGTGGATTGTGGGTGGATGACGGGACTGAGATAGGGATGGAGATAACAGGCACAGGGACCACACGATGAATGACAACAACAAGGGGAAAATGAGGGAAGGACAGGACGACGACGGCCAACCGCTGCTACGAGCAACTGCTTGCAGGGTGGAGACAGGGAGCAGCGAGGCCAGGGACGATGGGAGAGGACATGGGCACAACAACAACAACAACAACGGGATGATGGGCACGACACTGCATCTCCCACAGCCACTGCGAGCAACTGCTCGCAGGGTGGACGGGGGGTGTGAGGACAGACAACAACAAAATGAGGACAGGGACAGGGACGACGAGGTAGTACCACCACAGCACCCCCAACTGCCGCTGCGAGCAGCTGCTCGTGGGGTGGAAACGGGGAGTAGCGGGGACAGGGGCGATGGGCGATGATGACCGGACGATGGGGACGAACCAGCACCCCCCACACCCCTAACCGCTGCTGCGAGCAACTGCTCGTGGGGTGGAAAGGGCAGAAACGACGACGGGGAGAGGGAGTGGGCACAACGACAAGGGAGCAGCGATGACAACGGTAGCAGGACGGGGCAAACAGGGACGATGGCAGCCGCATCACGACCCCCCCCCCACGCAAAATGTGGGGGCGGTTTTTGGTTTTAATTAATATTGTTGCCCCGCCCCCCTTCGTGTTTGCGTCGCAGGGGGGGTTAGTTTTATGTATATAATTGTGTAGTACACCCTTGCGTTCGCGTGGGGGAGATAAATTTTATTTAGTTTCAGATTGCTAATAGCGAAGGCATGGAAGGGGCTGATAGTTAATAAAAATAGAGACATAAATTAAATTTTTGACTTTGTAAACAACCTTCCTTTTTTGGATGTCAGTGTGGGGAAGAATAAGGGTACTTGGACAACAGAGAGAGGGAGCACAACGACGACGACAGGCACATGGAAACGATGACGAGTCGACGCACCCAGGACCATGGCATGACTCCCTCCCCACATTTTGCATGGGGGCAGTGGGAATTATTTTTTTTGGTTTAATTAATGTTCAAGTTGCGCTGCCCCCTCGAACGCGAGGGGGTTAGTTTTTTTATATACATAATAATGTAGTAGAGTACCTCCAAATACATAGGATTTTAAATACATAAGTTCTGAAACTTTGGCCCGGGGTAGCAGCAAAAACTGCCCCAGTTCTCCTGTTGATAGGCCGTGTCACCGCCACCACCTACTACCCTGCCCATTACTAGCAACGACATCTACTCCAGGCTGAGGAAAACCCCCTGCTTGTCACCTATGTCTCCATTGCTTCTCATGCACCCTGGCCTATGTCAGAGTGGACAATGTGCCATTAGTGGTTAAGATGTAGTGTATAAAATCTTTGCTCTGCTCAAACAACTGCATAATATGATCATATACCAATATAATACATTTGAAATTCTGTTCGTTCAAGCATCATTTCCTGAATATTTGCTGCAAGTATCTGGTGTATCATCAGTAAATGATGGGTTTCAGGAGGAATTAGATGTAGCAGATAAAATCATCCCCTTTGCTTGAACATCTGTATAGAAGCATCAGTTCTTAAACATTTCCTACAAGCATGTGGGTGTATTGTCAGCAACTGATGGGTTTCGAGAAAACTGAGATGTAGAGGAAATCAGAGATAAAATCATTTCATCCACTTGAATAACTGTATATTGTGATATACAAAGATCATATATTGCAATTCTGTTAGTACAAGCACCAGTTCCTGAACCTTTCCTGACAGAATCACAGCATCTGGTCAGTGAGTGACAAGTCTCAGGAACAATGACCACCTGTGGAAATGGTGGTATAAAATTATTTCATTTGCTAGAAAAATTGCATGTTCCTATATAATAATATCATACACTGCAATTCTGTCCATAAAAGTGTCAGTGTCTGACCCCTCCTCACATTTAGTTTATGATATGGCAAGGCCAGATAAAATCTTATCTACTGATTGCGGAGTGCTAATTGTTGATCAAATCTGTCTAGTCATACCAGACCCCTGCCGATTTCCAGATGAATTTGGGAGTTGCGGTGCTGTTTTGTGATTCTGCAGTGCAGGTCAGAGATCAATGGAACATAGATTTGGTCATGAAACCTTCATAAACTGTCCTCATTTGTCCACTCTGAACTTTGCAGTGTCATTCCCTTCAACTTCTCTAATTCCTTCATTGCCACTATTACTGCCTCTTCTCCCTTTCCATCCTTTACTCCTCGGTCACCACCACTAGTAAACATCATAGAAATATGGTAGTTAAGGGTATGATAAGATGTCATGGTTGAATGGTAGAGTGCAGTAATCTTGTCAGCTTGTGCAAGGTTGTTAGATCAATTTCATAGATGTGAAGATTTTGATAATATTATCAGAACAATAACCACAAATAGCCGATTTGGAATTTGAAACTAGTGCCAAGATGCCACTTGTCTTGAAGCATCACATTTACAGAGTGTTTGGTCAGCTTATAAAGACAAGTCCAAGGTACGAGGTCGTAAATGCTGTGCCTGCCTATATCATATATGTTGCGTGGGAGGGTTTCCAACCACTTGAAAAAAATTTTCATGTGGAAAAATTGACACATCGACCCACATTTGGCCGCTCCACATGATATGACCCCAGCCATATTGTGATTACATAAAGGGACATGTTCCTGATGTCATGATAAGCAGGAACCAGGAACCCGAGGTTTCGGTACCCAATCACAAGTTTGGCAAACGATAAATACATATGGAGCTATGTAGCTTCCGCCGGCATCGTCTGAAAAGCAATGATTCCTTTCTGACCGGTGGATCCAATACTAGTAGGAGGGCGGGTGTCCCTGTCACCTTTGCATTCGGGAACGACTACAATTCACAGATACCTAGCCTTGGACTCCATCACCCGACTCGTTGACGGCCAATGTCGGTGCTCCCAGATTGTTAATTGTCACATAGAGTAAATCATTCGTACAAAATCATGAGGTCCGTGGTCTAGTTCTACCATTCTTGTAACGTTATAATGCGGAAATTTACACAAAACAAATGTGGTGTACGTAGGTATATGACAAAAACATGGTCCTGGGTCCCCATACAATAAATGAAGGAAATTAATCAATAAAAAAAATCTAGATAGAAAAACACCAGACAAGGGAAAAACCTACTCCGCAGCCATTGAAAGAAGTAGTAGTCATATTGAGTTTAACTTTTGCCTTGATCACTCTCTCCATGCCCGTTTGATAACCGGCTCAGGCTCATCTGTTACAGATGCATTTCTAGTGGTTCTGCGCTGCCTCCTGTGATTCCCAGTAGGCGACATTGGGAAACAGGAGTCAGCTTCACGGGGTGTCACGCCCGTCCGTGAAGGCCTTTTGTGTCGCCAACTGGGCGTATGCGCAGCAAACTGGGGGAAGTTTCTGGAAGGCGGTGTCTGTGCAGCTGGGTGGGGTGTCATGCTCATCTCTGGAGGTCCTTCGTGTCGCCAACTGGGCGTATGCACAGCGAAGTTGCCGGAAGGCAGTGTCTGTGCAGCTGGGTGGGGTGACATGCTCATCTGTGGAGGTCCTTCGTGCCGCCAACTGGGCGTAGGCGCAGAAAACTGGGGAAGGTTGCTGGAAGACGGTGTCTGTGCAGCTGGGTGGGGTGTCACGCTCATCCGTGAAGGTCCTTCGTGTCGCAAACTGAGCGTATGCGCAGCAAACTGGGAAAGGTTGCTGGAAGACGGTGTCTGTGCAGTTGGGTGGTGCATACTCTCAATGGCTGCGGCGCTCGTGTGATCGTAAGAGGCATCTCTGGTGGGAGTGTTGGGATCCGAGTCTGGATAATGAGGCCGGAACAGTGATTCAGATGGCTGCTGAATAAATGGAGCAGGGCCGCTCGCTGGTGGAGGGATAGGGATGGGTGAAAAACGTGGCTCCGGAGAGTGCAATAAGGCCGTAGAAT
>QFEU01007860.1:0-20140 GCA_003316345.1 Tricholoma terreum | reverse complement strand
GCCATTTTCTAACTGCGAAAATAGCTGTTGTGGTGTTTTATGCGCTCTCAACGCGCCGAGGCATATCACCGGCAGTGTTTATTTGTAGCTACAGTTTTACATGTACCTCATCCACACGCTATAGAAGTCGGTCGCACTTGTACCGCGTGAGGTCTTAGTTCAACACCCCCTGCTTAACAGCACTACAGCATGAACCTGCAGACACATCTAAATCACCAAGAGCAACTACTGGCTTCAGCTTGCCCAATGTGTGGGCAACCACAGATTAGGAGGACTACATTCCAGAGCCTGCCACCTTTTATTGCATTCCAATGGGGGGGTGAACCCCCAATTCTTAACACAAGTCTCCTGATAAGCTGCAATGGTGTTGCAGAAGAGTACTTTCTTAGAGGTGTAATTTACTATGCAAACCAGCACTTTACTGCCCACTTCCTTGACTCCACTGGCAACAGCTGGCACCATGATGGAATGACCAGGAATGGAGCCCTGATTCTACAGAGGCCAAGTCAAGCTCAGCTGGCAACTGCAATTGTGGCTGTGTATGCCCTGGGCAGGTAGGTTCTGCAAGCCCCTTCCAGAACTCAGAATTGCCATGCGAAGCAGTGGCCCTCTAGCACAAGTTTTACCCCTCTTGTTGAAAACTGATTGAACTTGTTCTTAGGGTGCCTGTACATCTTTCTTCCACCATATTCACCTGATTACAGCCCTATCGAGGAGAGTTTCAGTTGTTGTATGCTTATTTCTCTTCCATTCATGGTATCCGATCATTGACTGCTATTTACCAGTGAAGGCATATCTTCGCCGTCATTTCCATCACTTTCAAGATAGTCTATACCCAGAACGTGACCTTGCTGAGGCATGTTTCGAAGCTGTGACCGCAGACAAGGCCCGAGGGTGGTTTCAAGACTGTGGGTACCTCTGATTACATATTAAAATGAATATATTGCTATAAGTTTTAACAAATGGGTATCAGTAGTAACAAACTGAAATAATAGTCATATACAAGAAGTTAAGAGATTCAGAAGGAATATTTGTAACTGCTTGAAGGGGGTATCAATGGTAACTATCGCAATCAACTACAGAAGATGACAAGGTATCAATAGAAAGACGTGCCATATGATCATGTGCCTTTCTCAGTGCTGTACGCAGCAAGAATGCGTTGTTGATGAAGGGGTCCAAGTCCTGCCCATGCCCATGTATCCTTGTCGAGCGCATCAAGTTTGTTACCAACTCGGAAGCTCAGCTTCACTAGCCCTTGGCAAGCCTCATCACCAAGATTGTGTTTGTTGCACCATCCTTCAACAGTGAGCTGACTTGGAGCAGATGACGGTGTAGGTATCACAGGTGGCACATGTACAGAGGTAGATATAGAGCCAGGTGTGTGTGGTTGAACTGCAGGCAGAGGATAACCCCATGGCATTGGCAGATAGCCTGGCCCAGTCATTCCACCATAAGGAAAGAAGGTGGGAGGTGTGTGTGGGGACGGCATCATGTTATGATATGGATTTTGACTCCAGGGAGAATGTGGACCAAGATAAGGAAATGATGGAGTGGGAGTTTGCAGCACTTCATTCTTGTAACCAAGATGGTCTTTGGGATGAAAGAAGTTGCTGCCAATGGGAGCCCTGTCAAAGCTAGTGCTCTTGCACAACTTTAACTGATCACGATGTATTAGCTGGATGAATCATGACATCATAATAAGTAACTCACGATCGCGTTGGCCCAAACTTGCACCCGGTTTGGATCCAAGTCAAAATGCCAGTTACTACCTCTCTGGACATAGCATCGTAACTCAGGATGCAATTCACACTTGCTGATTTTGTGAGTCTCTTCAAGTTGTTCTATAATCGGAGCAAGCTGTTGATCCAAAGAAAGCTACAGTGACAGTGTGAGTCCCTCTCTCTGACATGATGCATGATGCCATGGGAACATACCTTCTGTCCCCAAAGGGTTTCATCATCTTGACTGTGATGTTCAACCACTGGCACGACCTCTTCTGTTCGACACTTGGTCTGGGGCATTCGGGGCAAAGGCAAGGGTACAACAACTATCAGCGCGGACAGGTCTTTCTGTGCCTTGATCTGTTGGATCATGGCATGATACCCGACTTTGTTGTTGAGCGGCAACTTTCCCTTTTTCTGGAAACCCCAAGTCATCCAATCTACTGTCAAATTCTCCTGCCCCACCTGTGCTGCAGCCGAAACCTCTTCCAAGAACTCATCCCAAGTTGTTGTACGTCTCAAAGTAAATGGGCCTTCAGTGCGTGGCTCCTGCTTTTCAACTTTGTTATCTCGTGGCGTCTTTCCTGGCCAGAACTTTGGAGGGACAGCAATTTCAACATAAACGGCTATGCTGAAATGTTTGTGGGTGGACCTTTGTGGTTTATCCTCAACTGGCTTACGAGGACGACCGCAAGGACGCTTAGGGGGTGGCTCGTGGAAATATTCCAGCTCAATACAATGTGCCTTGGGCGGACATCCATGTTTTCTGCATGCGACAACTGGTTCTTCATCGCTTGATGAGGATTCTTCGTCTGAATCATCCCGAGAGCATGACTGCTCGTGGCATTTCTGCTTCTGCTTTGACAGTGATTCCACACCGTGAAGAGGTTCGCACTCTGAGTGCTCTGCTGCCCACTGTACTAGTTGTTCAGGCAATGGCATGTCGTCATTGCTTTGGTTAACCTCAAGCTCTGGCTGGGGATGGGAAGACTGTCTTGGAGTCATTGTCTGTGCTGGTAGCCGAATTTTCAGCTTCAGAAGACTTGGTTCTACCAGCAGAAGAATGCTTCAGCATTGAATATACAAACAATGATGTCAAAGAATCCTTCCTACCCTGCTCAGCAACATGGCTCGTCGTATGTTCTTCCTCTCCCCACGAAAATGAAGAATTGTCCTCATCTGCTCGCAAACCAGTGTCAGACTCTGAGGATGATATGGACAGTGTCCCCTGACCATCAGAGGAGTACCCAGACATTGGAAATATGTTAAATAAGTGTGTAGAGACTGTGTGTAACGAGATAAAAGGATCCCAATGTTTTATTTTATTTTTTGAATTATTTTATTTTTGCAAAATTTCCAATCGCTCAAAAGCGCGTGGGACAAGAATTTCCGAAAACTCTGTACGTAAACTATAGCCACGTGTCTTTTTATATATTTCTCTGAACACTTCACATGTGGTCGCTGAAATTCAGGCAGATGTTCGCTCGATATGCCTGGCCACCAGGACGGCGACGGAACATGTCGAGATATATATAGGGAACAAATGATTGCTCAATAAACTGGTGCAATGCACAGAGGCTATTCCCTCATCTCTCCCCCCAGCTATCATAACATCGCACAACACTATCGCCATGCACAACCAGCTCATTTGCTTCCCCGACATACACTCATCGCCAAGCTCGCCGAACCCCTCATGGACTTCAACCTCCAGCAACTAGGACCCGTCTCTGCTTTGTGAACCAGAGTGGGACGAGGAAATCGTGATGTCGCCTATCCCAGCACGTACTTCTGCCCCTACCTCAGCCCCCGCCTCTGTTGTGGCCAAATCCCAGCAGAGCATGCCCACACTATCGTACTCTCTGTATGTGCTGTGTCCTGCTTGGGACGTTGTATATTGACCACACCCTTGTTCGATGAATGGTGGGCAGGCGCACAAGGGTGCGAAGAATGTGAGCTGTAGGTCGACGCCTTCAGATGGTCAACTTGTGGATGTGCCTGCGCAGTCGTTTACACTGGGTGCAGGGCCAGATACTCCAGGAGTAGTATTATGGAGGTATTTTGGAAGTATTCTTAATACTGTCACTATACTTCTGGGGAAAGTACTTTGGCAGAATGTTACAAGTTTACAATAATCCTTCATTACAGCCTAAATGCCAACAGATTCTCACAATACTTTCAAAATAATTCTGATGCAGTATTTTGACATTATTAAGAATACTTCCAAAATACCCTCATAATACTGCTCCTGGGATATCTTGCCCTGCACCCAGTGTTATCCGTTTTTATCCCGGACAGGTGGGATCTATGTCTATGCCCCAGTCTGGGCAGAATGGGGGACCTGTGAATGCGAGTAACAACGGGAGTGCTAATACTGGTGGTAGTAGTGCTGGTGCTGGCAGTGTTGGTGCAAGTGGGAATGTGGTCGGGAATGCAGGTGGAATGGGAATGGACGTCAGGGGGATCATAGTGTGTTGTTGGGCACAGCTGCTGCTGCGGGATAATCCGTTTGGGCCAGGGTATCAGTGGTTGCAGGAATCGTTCGTGTCAGAGGAAAGGAACCCAAAACCAGGTATACATCAACAGGCGATGCAGATGTGGGTGAATGCGGTGAGAACTTTGTGTTTGGTTTGGGTTTTTCGAGCTGTGTGCTGTGAGAGGAGGGCCAATGCAAGCGTATGCGGCCGTCCCGTAACGATAATGACGCAGTGGCCATTTCCTCTCCGTCTCTCGGTTTCTTATATCTCCGTTCGTGTCTAGCCTAATGCGAATACCCAGCTTCATGCATCATGCTCTATCTTCATTCTCATCTCTAGCTGCGCTTGGCGTCGTTTCCCCTCCCAGATTTCGTAAACAGGTCCTAGTAGCTTACCGGAATAATTATTTTTCCTTTATTATCGAGTATGTATACTACTGAGCACTGAGTGCTGATCGTGCTTTGTGTAGAGGTAGCTTTGAGATGCTTTCGATCAACTAACTAATAATTATAATATATATACATGTGTCGGTGGCGGTTCAACACGGTCGCTTGCGTCCTTTCGGCGCTGTTTATGGTGAGTATGGCCCCACGTTCTCCTTAGCCCACCCGGCCGCAAATTTTTCATATGAAAACTGGACAGGAGAATCTGGAGGTCTACTGCCACTTCCGCTCCCATGTTCCCCCCAACCAAAAGGCTCTCCCGAGTCGGACTCGTGTGGTTCTGACATAGACGGAGAGTGGCTGTGGCGGCCCCCTTGTCCTGATACGAGGGCGTTCTGTGGTCCTTCACCAGCGTTCGACGCTCCCACATCGATGGTGCAACATGCCCCCTTCCTTTCTGGGAGTACCTCCATAGTGGGCCCGCCATCCGGTAACACATTTTTGGCCGAAGAAACGGGATATCTGCAATACCTTCTTTGGAGACCATCTTTCCCAGCCCGGTCCGTCAAGCCCATGCCTGTCACCACAACATTGTTTTGGTTTTGAGGCAGGCAACGGTTCACCGAGACCCATTTCTGGCATTTCACCACAAAGCCGGCGAAACGTGAATGTTCAAGACAGCTGCATTCGTAGTCGGGAGAGGATTTAACACTACGGTCAATGGGTGGGGGGTAAGCTGGACATGTTGGACATACTTTGGCGACTGCTTAGCCCAATCCCGAAGCGCTGCCAGGTCCATACCCTCCGGTGTCGCTGGTCTTTTAAGCCTTTGCACGGGCCTACCAGCCTGAGGGCCATCGTGTATCGTCGGTTCAACAGGGCTCTTAGGGCTACTACGACTCGGAGAACCCTGGCCCTCCGACTGCGGCAAGAAACCTAGATCATGCTGGGGATCTGGATTATCGACCGAGTGGACATTCTCTAATTTTTCACACCTTGAAGGCGCAACATTGGCCTGTTTTCGGTCTGGACCCAACCATTGGCATACCCTTGGACAAAGTAATTATGGGATGTTCGCAAATCTGAGAGCTTTGCGCCCGATCACGTCCCTTCCATACGAACAGTAGGCCTGTCACAACCGTGTCCTTTTCCTTCATCCGATCCATGCAAGCCTGTGCGGACTGTCTTCCCTCACATTGTACTTCATATTTACCCAAACGTCTTCCGGGTGTACATCTGCATTTGTGCAGTTGGGAGTTAATACTGAGTATGGTAAACTGGATATGTTGGACATACGTTGGCGACGTTATAGCCCAGTCGCGAAGCTGTACCACGGTCATTGCGTCTATTACATCCTTCGATGTCCTTGCTACTTCACGTTTGGGCCCACCAGCCTGAGAACCCCCCGGCTGCAGCAAGCCTTTTCAGATCCTGGAATCGCTCGCAAGCAGAATAGAACTTTACTTCTGTTGCCATCACACTTGTCGCCAAAGCCAGCAGAGCGAGAGATATGATAGGTCGAGTAAGGTGCATTGATGAATCAATGCGGCACCAATTCGAAAGCTCGTAATTGGTTATAGAGACTCGTGGTGGAAAAATATCACGATCTTCTGAAGTCAGGGAGGAAGCTTTGTTCTGGAGTTGCCAACACATACCTATGTAAAAATATTGACTGGAACAAGATGGCAACCTCGTAGTCACAATGATATCGCGTATCCTTTGGGGAGATATATATAATGATGGCAACCATGTCATTTGTCTGATACCTCATTGCCAATGGGCATAAAATACAGGGTAGAGGTTAATAATTGGGCTGAAACTGGAAACTGCGTATAATTAGACAGAATTATATATAACAGAGTGAACAGGCTATGATGAATCATATTACTGTTACCTAGGCTGATTTTTTTGAAGAAAAAAACATTGTCCCAGACATGGCACCAGAGCTGCAGTGACAGATAAAAATAAAGATAGAAAGCTAGTCCGAATGCCGATATCATGTTTCAGTGCGCTAGGGCAATTCAAACGAGAGACGAAGTTCATCAAAGCTGGTCTGGCGTCAAGGCGTCGTATATTGGGCAGAGTTGATCCCAGGCGGCTGCAGTGATGTCATTGGATAAGACAACGGTTTCATCAGGTAAGTTGAGAACTTACCCGGTGTGGGGACTTTCTTTGGAATGTTGTCGAAATCTTCGACGAAGACAGCGGCCATGCCACTGATTCCCCGTCAATCTTCATTGAAAAGCAAGAAGACCGGAATACATACAGATCAAGATGCCAGTCAATGTGACTATAAAGTTGTTTTAGCTAGTGTTCCCCCTCGACGAATCGGCAGCGTGACATACCAGTGTAAAAACCAAGGCCCCGTATTGTCGGTGACGAAGCGGAAAGTCATGTTTGAGTCGGGGAAACCAGTATTGACCGTATCACGACGGACGGGGTTAGCATAATTATATGTTGTACTGTCGGCACTTCTGACCACTGAGAATGAATGCTGAATGGACATATTTTTAGAACGATATCTTTCAAGAGAAATGTATCACAACGTACGCCATGAAGGTGGAAAGGATGCTGTTACCGATCGTTACATGAGTTCAGTAACAAGAAACTTTTGACGAGAACTTACGGGCCCTCCCACAGCGAAATCAAGTCCGGGCATGTTCACCTCAATGACTTTGTTTAAAGGTAATGCATAAACACTGCCGGGCGGAAGCAAGTCTTGGGCAGCCTGAGCTCCGCTTAAGATCTGAAGGAGCACCGGTACCGTGGGAGGCGTGAAGGTAGCATTATTCAATGTGAAACCAAAGATATCGAAGTTGAAAGCAAGCTGGATGGACAGATTAATGTCCGCTCCACCTACGTACGGTAGGCCGGGTGCGGCTGGGTTTGTCAGAGGACGTAGATCAGTTTCCTTCAAGGGGCGGACATTTGGGGTCTGTGTTGTTGTCGGATCGGCGATGGGGGCCCCAATGTATCGCAAGATGGCGGAATTGCGTCCACCATCAAAGCCAGGCAATCCTCGCGCATCAGGATCCGCACGTATCCAGTAATTTCCTACAGGTTGGTTGGCCCTGAATACGGCCGAATACCGCTGCCCTGCGAATACTCGAACGGAATCAACGAGTAATGGGGCGGTGTTCTCGCCATCGGCTTCTATGATGGTCAAATTGTGACCATCGATCGAAAACCCAAAGCTGGGTTCGCATGACATTGCGATTATGCGGAAGCGATACCGGAGCCCACGTCTAACATTGATCACGGTGAGAGGAACTGCGGGGCCATCGGGAGAGCGACCTTTGCCATTGATCAACGTCGATTGCGATGTTGGAATTACGGGCAAGGTGTCACGGGCGTACACATGGAACCTATGAGAACTTGAGCATTCGTTAAGGGGCGAAGAAGACATGAAACTGACCAATCCGCTAGTGTGATAATTGTTGAGTCTAAAGGGCATGAGGTTCAATGTGGTCTCGAGAGTACAACTCGGAATAACATACCATCATCAACATCATATAGATCCTTGTGCGGATCATCAGGATCATACAAAACAAAAGCACCTCGAAGTCCATCACAGTATTGTGAAGCTGTGAGAGCATGAGTACGGAAGGATTCTCGGCCAGACTTGCGTGACTCACACAGATGGGAGTGATACCAGAAGGTACCAGCTTGGCCAGAGGTTTTAAAGTCGTAGAGAAACGAGTCGTTCGCAGCAATAGGACATTGAGTGACGAAAGAGGGTCCATCCGCCCAGTTTGACTTCTTTTGCTGAAAGATGCCGTGCCAATGCTGTTCACAATAAGCATTTATCCGGGAGAAGATACGTGTTGCAGCGTACTATGCTTGTGCTACGCAACATTCTAGCATCCGTTAATCGGTCTATCACATTGAGCTTGAACCGATCCCCCTTTACGCCACGAATCACGGGTCCTGGGAAGGTACCTCCTGCAAGAACAGCTCTGGATGAAGTCAATGACCAAGAACGGAATAAGCAAAAAGTGTAAACATACGATCTGGAAAAGCCATCCGGACTAAGTTCCACATTCTCTATGACCAAGTCGGCTGTGGGTCCGATTGCACCGTTACTTGGTCGCAAGAACAAGAGGACAGATAGGCACAGCAGGTGGACTACTTTCAACATCACGCGTCACGGCTAGTAAGGAAACACCAAGGACGTTCCGTGCAAATGCCTCGCAATTTAAAGGTTTGATGAGAATCGACAAGTACCGATTGGGACAGATCCTCGTCAGTTGGACGTGGTGTCCCTGGTCCGAAGGCGCATTGTAGTAACGCGACAGCATTCTCGGAGACAATAGCCCCTTGCCGAAGTAGAAAGTTGAACCTGTGCGACATATTGGACAGTAGCAAGCTTCCATCTGAAACACCTTTGACATGTATCGGAGCTACTGTAGATGGCGGTCAGTCGGCTTGTGCTGTCAAGAAGCGATGAGGGAGCAGTACATCAGGAATCAGGATCATTCGAGCGCCGATCACCAAAATTCCGAACCTTTCGTTGATGCTAACAATTTGCGATGTTCCAATAGTATGGTTCGGATTTTTATCAGTGTACAATTTAGGAACGTCAAGGTCTTGAGGTCCGAGTCAGCGTGAGTGTTTCAGCTGCCCACAGCTTATGCACGATATTAATTACGTCGAAGCGCTTTGTTGTCAGACTTTTTTAAAAACTTTCGACAGGCAGGGCCTGAATGTATCCTTACCTCCTTGTCTCTGCCCATTCCTCGGTCGATACAGTCGACTATCTCATAACGCATGAGGTCATAATACATAAACCTCATAATGCATTGGGGTTGCCCCAGAACCACCTTGGGGTGCAGAAGAATGACTTGATAATCCATAATCCATAATCCGTAGGCCTTATTGATCAATTATGCATTATGAGATATCCCAATTGGCCTAGTGAACAGGGGCAAAGCAGCCATTTTAAGACTTGTCCAGTCTTGTCCGTGCCATTAATCAATCCCACAATTGTCCCTGTACTAACCCTGTATGTGTATGTCATGTAACCAAAAAAAATCCCATCATTCCCCCTGAGTCAAAACCTTGAGACAAACCCCAGAGCTTACAACCGTGGTCCATGAACAAAAGGGATCGAAGATGTGCTAAAAATGTCTGCACAAGCCGTCCAAAAGACAACATGTGAGAATCTCACCACAGTTTACTGGATCACTGTGTTTGCATTCATGGATCTGCGGCAGGTCACCGAGCATCTCATTCAGGAGCAATCTTTTCCACTGGTGTGATACCATAAGGACGAGAACAACCCTACTAAATGTTCCCTTGTTATTTATATTACAAAAATTCAACTATTTCATTTTTTGAATTAAAGTTCAACCTTCCAGACATGACACCAGAGCCCAAAGCCGCCCCAGGCCAAGCCAAAGCCAGGGCTAGCCCGACAACGGCTAGAAGTTTGGCTCATGAGAAGCCGACAACCGTACTGGTGGCACATAGGTAAGCTACATTGTATCAAATGATATGACCTATTGAACACATACATTGTATCGAATGATACAGGTTCGATGGGTGCTGTCGAACTCACTATATAAAGTCACTATATGTCCATTACATACTATATTAACCAATGACTACATTGTACACTGATTATTATTTATACCTTACAATAGACGTGCATTAGGAATGTAATACAGACATTAGCAATGTTTGCACGGACACGGATGCGGCCATGGGAGTGGCCACAGCATCACCATCAGGCATGGAGATGGGAATGGGAAATATTAACCTATGCATCCTATTGACACACATTGTATACTTGTTTCGATGGTATGCCATCAAACTAACCTAGCTATATATGTGTACATACTCTATTAATTAACCAATGACTACATTACTACTTTACTTGCTTTACCGTACAGATAGACATGCATTAAGAACATAGTACAGACATTAGTAATGTTTGAAATGCAATTCCAGGGGACAGGAGCAGGAATGGGAGTGGGAGCGGGAGTGCGGGAGCGGGGACAGGGAAGCAGCACTTACATCGGGGCTTCACAGGACCACAAAAACAATGATATAACTACAATGATGTGCATTAAGAACAGAATACATCACTGGGAATTGGCAGGGGGATCAGCTATAGTGTCTGAGTGGGATGACAGTGTAATTTCTGAGAACCTCATTTCAAATGATTCCAACTTATTTTCAACCCTTTCCTTCAAAGTGGCATATGTTTTCAATGTTATATCTTGTTGTTCAAGCTTCTCCACCTCAGCCATGTACAGACGATGACTGGCATCCTTGTATGATGTGCCTAGCTGGTCTTGAAGGGCCTTGACTTCAGCATGGCAGCTCAACAACTCCCTGTCTGTCAAGTCCTGCAACAGGATGAACTAATGTAGAAACACAAATGAGGATGACACTTACTGGATCGGCAGGTAGGGTGAGCTGGTTGCGGGCCATCAGGTAGTATGGCCGATCGGTCATGTTGCCAGACTGCAAATGGATCATAATGTCAGTGGGGATAGATAAGACATGGGAGCAGACAGAGAAACAGGAGCGGACAGGGAAACGGGAGCAGCCAGGACACAGCAGCAGCCTTGACTTCAACCTGATTTGAAATAAATGATGGTTACCCCTCCATCCGCATTACGGACATCAAGTTGCAACTTCTGGCAATAGGCATTCATTGCCTGATGAGTGGCGGGAATCATAAAGTGGGGCACTAAATAGTAGTGCCCATCATCGGTTCAGATAGGGACATAGCCATCTAGAATATTGCCTTGACTTTTCTGCTGGTCGCTCATTGTGGATGGATCAATGTAACAGAGGTTATAATGTTATCTTATGCATCTAATCCAGTGATCAGATAGCGATCAGATGTTCTTTGTTTGGCCTTGATGAACACGTGCGATTGTTGATTTTCATTGTTGACTTTCAACTTCCAACGCATCACATCCATCACATCCATCACATCCTGTTCCTGTTCCCGTTCCTGCCCTGACTCATCTCAACATGAACATTACAGCTCAACAAGTGCTCGGCCATATCAGCCAGATCGAGAAGGCTATCAGAAATGGCCTTCAAACACAGAGCATCGGGGCCGTCATGATGGAACAAAAACAGGCACTTGTAAGTAAAATACTGTCAGGACGACAGTGGGACTAATATACTGTAGAACACATTATTTTCATGGCAACGACAGGATCTCGGGCAGGACATGAAAGTGGCATTCAGTGCCAAGTCGTTCTTGTGGGGTTTTATGATAGCATGGGGAAGTTCTGATAAAACAGGTGATGATATTTTCATGGAAGGTCAGCTGCATGCGATGAAGAAATTCGATCAGAAATGTGGGATTACAGGAATGTCAGGGGTCTTGGCATCGGGAGCAGGACAAGGAGTGGGAGCAGGAGCTGAAGGGGTGGGAGTAGACACGGGAGTGGGATCTCGAGGAGTGGGACGAGCGGGAGCGGGATCTCAAGGAGTGGAACGAGGAGCAGGAGCAGGAGCAGGAGCTGGAGCTGGAGTGGCAGGACAAGGGGCAGGTGCAGGTGCAGGTGCAGGAGCGGGAGCGACGGGATGGGGATGGGAGCGGCAATGCAACCGGTAACCGCACCAGCACGAGTAGAGAGCAGGAGAAGGAAACCACAGGTGCCAGTGAAGCCATCGGGATCCAGGTCACACCGGCCAGAACCTTGACGCCCAGGTGCACACCCATCGGCATCACCCACCCCAACCACTCCAGCAAGACCAAGTGGGTGTGGCAGGACCAGGCCTGTAGTTCAGAGCAGCAGTGGGAGCTCTGGTGAGGATTTTGAAAATGATGGGGAATCAGAGGGGATGGAAAGCAATGGAGATGGATTTTTGGAGAAAAAGCAGCGAAGGGAAGGTTGGCGAAAACTGGTGCACGCAGCAGCAAGGCCCATTCCCTGCGTACGATGCTTCCAGCTTCAGCGACAATGTCATGACCAGGTCTATGGGAAGTACGCATGTTTCGAATGTGGGATGGGCAAAGTCAAATGTGAAGAGATGAAAGATGGTCATGCAGGGGACAAGCCAGAGAAAGGAAAGGGTGCACCCAGAAGAAAGGTGAAGACAGCTGGATTCCTGCAGAGGTTCATGAGGGAAGCAAAAGGGAAATCGAAGGGTAAGTACTTACATATCACCTTACAAATAACCACTGAACATTGACCCCAGCAACATATTCCTCTGACGTCAAGATGGATGACATCGCAGATAAACACCCATCCTCACCCGCTCCTGCTCCTGCTCCCATTACTGCTGGGAAGCTCCATGACTTCAAAGACCGTATACGAGGACTGGAGCACCATGTGCACAAACAGAGTTGTTGGATCCATCACACATTCCCCACACTGACAGACGACATACAGGAGATGCAGGACAATATAGCCAGCTTGAGCAGGAGGATGGATGACATGGAAGAGTATATCAGGTTATGCCCACAACCCCTTATATTATACAATGGTGAAGGTGAGGTGCACTATATTCAAGGGGGTCCAAGCTTTAGGCAAAGGTATGGTATGGAGGTCGATGAAGATGAGCAGGATGCTCAGGCTGCTATTTTGGAGGATCACTGGCACAGGGCTGCTGCCACTGATGCTGATAGTGAGGACAATGGACACGAGGCCACTGGGCCTGAGGACAACAGACGCGGGGCCGCTCCCGCTCCCACTGGGCTTGAGCATGATGGACATGCTCCCACTGGTGTTCAGGACAACAGACATGGGGCCACAGCCACTCCCACTGGGTTGGCGGAAGAAGGTCGCAGGACTGCTCCTGCCCCTGCTTCTGCTCCTGCTGCGCTGGGGGAAGAAGAATACGGGGCCACTCCCGCTCCCACTTATCCCCAAATCAAGGTCATCCCCGCCATGCCGCAAGATTCTCAGCACTCATTTCAATGTATGACCTCTGTGGACATGCCCCTTCCTCCCCTCCTTCAACGCCCCGTGATCCCCAATGCTGACCCTGTGGAACTGGTGACGGTATCCACCAGCAATGTGTTCGTGCCACCCGCCCCTCCTTCTCCACTGGCATCGCATTCTCCCTGTTCTTCCCCTCCTCCACAATTACGCCGGTCCCCTTGCCATTTGTCACCCGCCCTGCCTTTGAGAAGTACTACCCCTCAGCCAAACCCAAATATGGAACCAGTGACGGTATCCACCAGCAATGTGTTCATGCCACCCACCCCTCCTTCACCACTGGCATCGCATTCTCCCTGTCCTTCCCCTCCTCCACAATTACGCCGGTCCCCTCACCATTTGTCACCTGCCCTGCCTTCGAGAAGTACCACCCCTCAGCCAAACCTGAATAAGAGAGCGAGAACATCCAAGGAGAGAGAGGAGGTCAAACGAGGCAGAAAGAAGTTATGATTGGGCATTTTTTTTTACATGCATACAAAAATATTGTTGAATAATTAGTCTGCAAATTTCACATTTTTCCTTTTCTCTCTTTTACCAAGGGTTATGTTTAAAATGGCCTCCTGTTGTGTGAGGTCATCAGCTGTCTTTCGGTGTCGACCCTCTGATTGGTTGATTGTCAGGTTTTGTTGGGATGGGGGTGGGGTCATTGGTAGATAGCTAACCACTGACGATCCTATGTCCACCAAGCTGGCCGCTGCCAATGTGATCCCTGCTGACACTGATGTTGTGTTTCCTGGATCATTTCCTTCCCCTGCCATTGCCATTGAAGTGGGAACCACAGTACGATGTTGCCCAAAAAGGGGGCAAGATTTAGGATGTTGTGATGTCTGTTGAGGAGATGGAGTGGAGTTGTCATTTTGTAACAGGGATGGATCAATAGGGGGGTCATTCACATTGTCGCCTGACATGGGTCCCATGTACCTCATGTACGTGTCTTGAGGTATAAGATACTGTGGTTCACCATCACCTGGACCATTAATTGGCTGTGGCTGTGTGAGGCCAGCTCTACAGAGTATGTCCATCGTCATTTGATTGACTTGTACATCGTTCAGCAGAGTCGCACTTGTGTTCGAGTCATGTGCCTGTTCTGCCGTCAACCTTTGTCCAGGTTTCTTTGGCTTGGATTTGCCTTTTGCACCTTTTCTGGCTCTTGATTGTGAACGCGGGTTGTGAGAAGATGCAGCTAAGCCTTGGGATTGGCCCTTGGGGTTGGGGTCGGGCACAGGAGTGGGTGTGGGTGCAGGTGCAGGTGCAGGTGCAGGAGTAGGAGCAGCAGTGGCGGAGTCTACATCGGGCATGGCAGCAGCATTGGCATTACGTTGGCCAGTGCGTTTGCGCATCCGTCGAGAAGGTGTAGGGCTATTTACATCATTAGGATATTGTGCAGGAGACACACTACCATTGTGTAGCTTGATGCTTTTGAACCTGAATGCCCTCTCAGGGCCCTGTGCCATTTGCCACTGCAGAATATGGTCGAAGAAGTCTTCTATGACACTCTTTTGCATGTTCCATGGGTCTCTCCATTTGAACCTGACTGGGAGATATTCAGGATTGATGAATGTTGATGTGTGCTCGGCAATTGCTGTGAATGGGACATGGCGAGTACGACCATTGTTCGCTAATTCTGCATGCAGATAAGTAACAACTCACTGAAAAGAAAGTGATCATACTGTAATGCTGCCCAACATACAACTTAAACCATTCCTCCAGCTCTTTTGGCTTGTACAGTGAACCTTTCCATGGTGTGGGTAGGATGGGGAACCCATCGCTAGTCATCTCACATCGGATTTGCATTGAGTCACCATGCACTGCTGACCTTGAAGCAACGTCTGATGCACGTAAAGCCTTGATATAGCCCATGAAGTGGTGCTTGAGCTCTGTGATCTCATTATTATATGTGTCCACGAACGACCACGTAGGGGTGGCCACCAACGACGAAACACCCCCGCGGCCGCGACCGGGCACGGGACTGGCAACAGCAATGGCAACAGGAGGGGAAGACCCCCACTCACGCGTCAACAACCATCAAACCATCAGGTGTAGTGTAGGCCGTGAATGTCACAGACAGAACCCCCATTTCTAGCCACTGTTGTCGTGCAGTCTCCTCCACACACTTAACCAGGTTCTTCTCTGCTAGACTGTGAAACATCAATAACATCATCGGGAGCAGCCGTGGCCTCGGCCATGGGAACAGCCACAGCCACGGGTTGACATACATTCACTTCGTTTTCTCTGGATAACCTTTCCGCTCCATTTTCTCCTGCTTGGCCTCAAGCACTACTTTTTCCTCTGCAGTCATGCTTTCGAAAATCCTCTTGATGGCTGGCAGTCAGTTCTGGAACCATCCAGGCGTACTTGTGAATGCATCCTCAACACCTAACATATCTCTGATATCTTTCCAAACTCGGTCCTGGTGTAAGCTCCAGATCACTTCTGATCGCTTCACTTTGAAGTTGTTTGACTTCCTTAAGGAGCCTTTCATCATTCTCCAGTTGTTCAAAAGCCAGTTTGTTAGTTCCTGGCAATGTGATCAATAATACAACATTGAATGGGATGATAGCCCACCTTGGCATGCATGCAACTCTCCTCTGGATTTATTGGGGTCATCTCAATTTATGCCCAGTAATTAAAGATGGTGGAAAGAATGTCAGTCTTGAGTATTTGCAATCGGGCAGCTTTTGATTCCTGTGATCGGAATGCATCTTTATAAGGCTCGATGATCTTTCGCTCTTCAATCGTATATCGGCTCCCCTTCCGGTACTGTCTGTGTTCTGGGTTCTCTGATGGCTCAGGTGGCATTGGAGGGGATTGATGTGGAGGAAGGAATTGTCCTTGCCATCAGTGTAACTTGTCATTTGGCATGAGGATCACATGAGGATCACATGAGGATCACATGAGGATAACATGAGGCCAATAGTACAATAAATAGCCCATCAACGCAATTGATTCCCCCCAATCATCATGAGCCTGACAAGAGCTCCTTACAAGTGAAAGAGAAGATCAAAGAACAATGCCACCCTGCATGAGGACGATGATGGTGCGGTGGATACTATCACACATAAGGAAGTTGAGGTCAACATGAGACACGGACCAAAAACAAAGCGTGTCAAGGTTCCCTTGCCTCAAGTTACAGAAGAACATGGTGAATTGAGTTCAGCTGGTATCCACGACAATCCAAGTCTTGCTCCAGAATGGGATATGCAAGAACCTGAGGTGGCTGATGAGCCGGTTCAGCCACGGATTGGCATGGTCAGTTTCTGACACTAATTGACTTACCGAGGCTCATGTACAAATAACAGAGACAGTGAGACTATGTCTTGGAGTTTGTTGAACGAATAGATGAACTGCTGCAAGCATCCCTGTCTCGGCAGGCATGGTCAATCAACAAACAAGTTTGCAACCACTGTTCGTTCAATAAATGGGCAATGGACAGCAACCTTGCCACATCGGGCAGAAATGCTCAATGATCATACTATGGACTCAAATCACAAGAAAATGCTTGGCATGACCGCAATGCTGTGTGCAAAATCTCAAGAAGCCCTGGAGATCTCCACACAACTCGGCAAGCACCATGCTGATCTTACAGCAGCATTTGGCCAACAGGTGGTCGAAAGATGGGAGGATGAAGTGACTGCGGCAGAATCTCTCAGGCTGACAGATGTTAAGGCCATGAATATCTATGCCACCTGGGGCTCGGGAGCAGCAATGGGAGCAGCAATGGCAATGGCAATGGGAGCGGCACTGGCACCAGTTCAATCTGCAGTTGAGGAGTGGATTGATTTCACAATCATTGTTCAACAAATGCAGTAAGTACTGCCTATCATGTTCATATATCACAGCCCATTGTTGGCATACACCAGGATTGAATTATGAGACACAGTCTGCCGACTTGGTAGATCGCCAAATATTTCTGACATGCAATCTGTTGAAAGGGAAAGGGCAGCTCTCGCATCCCACATGGCAACGTTAACAGATTTACAAAATGCTGCCAATGTTGCTGACCATGACATTGCTCCGTCGCAAATCAGCCATTACACTGTTAACAACTCTGATGACTTAGACCCTTCCAACGATGACACATGTACAGCATCAGGGCCTCCACATCTTCCAACTAACAGAAATGCAATTCCAGTTGAGGAGCAAGAAGTATACCTCCCATTTAATGACCCTCTGGCGGAGGTGGAGATTCATCTCAGGAAGAACCAGGCAAGCCGACTGCTGCATCGGCTGCAGGAGCTCATCGTGGACAAGTCATTTCAATATTCACACATTATTCGAGCGGCCCTGAGAAAGGTAGTTCGCACACAAGCACAAGCCACTGTCGAGGAGTTGGTTAATAAAATTGCCCTGCATTCCCGAATGTATAACCATTGCTGAAGCCGATTGGTGGCGCTGGATTGTGATGCTGACACCTTAAATATGTTTCAGCAGTTAAAAAAGGATGACCTCAATGCTAGCACAGCTATTCTCAACCCGAATGCTCCAGGCTCCAGTAATATTTGTCTGTCCTGGATTTGGCATAATTCTTACATTCAGACTGGTGTTACTGCCTTTGCTGATACCGATGCCACTCCCACTCCCGCTTCTGGTCCAGCTGATCGACTCTGGGAATGTACGTGTATTTGGTGGCTATTCATTGGCATTGCACTAAACTTCTTGTATAGTCAGGCGAGTACATTGGCTTCACTCACAGGCCCAGAGAAATCAATGGAAGGAGGAATTTCTGCTGGTCACATATGAAATGCAGTGGACTGTGCAGTATTTCATTTATCACAGTGAAGGGTGGGAGTCAGCCTCGCACTCAGAGAATATGTTGCCTGGCCCCCTAGCCTATGCTAACTGCCAGCAAGCTTTATAGCGTGAATCGGCATTCAGGGCTGACACTGCATTTACATCAGCAAACATTGATTACATCTCCCCTCTATTATGTAAACTCAATCATCTTGATCTCTAATCGTGATCATCATGTCAAATAAATGTCTCTTAGTCTTCAACCCTTTTTCTTTACAATTGGGGCCGAAAGGTCCACTCCAAATGCGTACACAGCAGATCATTTGGTATGCAGAGTCCCGTTTCCATCAAGTCCTGTTGCACATGGAAGGGGCAAATGTCTCAAAGCAAATATGGATGCAAAAGGCCCCATATTGTGAGCTTGTAAGCAGGATCTTTTAGTAATTAAGTAAGAGATTTGTCACTGAAAAATATGGCAGCTGTGTATCATGTCTCAAATCGGCTTGGTGACATCAGTCAGCCTGGTGGTCAAGGTGCCCATCCTGCTGCATTCGTTGGCTGACAGTCTTACTGAGGTGAACTTCGACCACCTACCACTTGGATTCCATCCATCCCTCTTGGCCGTGTTGGATGATGGTGTTGCCCACCAACTTACAAGCAGTCTAGTGCCCTCATATGCCCTGGATTGGTGGAGACATCATAGTGAACCAGCAGCGGACAACATCGTGGGCATCGACACCCTAGATCAGTGCCTTGATCACCATCAGCAGTACTTCACTGGATCTGACTCGCCTGCTGCCACTTCCAAAGCCGTTCCCATTCCTGTTCCTGTTCCTGTTCCCATTCCCATTCCCATTCTCATTCCTGTTCCTGTTCACACTCCCGCTCCCGCCCCTGATTGCCAATCCTGCATCAACCTCTGGGGTCTCGTGGATGATATGCTGCATGAAGCGCGCAGTACACTTCACTTTGTAGATGCCTGCCAAACATCGGCAGATGCTGCGTTGAACACCAATGTCAGGAAAGCAGCTGGGTTACACCAACTTCATGAGCTTGCTCTACTGAAGGAGCTCCAGGCTGAACCACAGGCTTTGGCAACGGGATCCAAACCCCCTCAACGTGCTGGGCAATCTTCAAGGTGAACAGCGGTCAGAAGAAAATCGGAACTGGTGGCAGCAAATGCACAGGCTGAAATTGAGAGCCTGAAATCCCTTCCCCCTGGCTCCTACAAGTGGACCTGGGGTGTCGACATCACAGAAAAGAATGTTTTGGTTGCTAATGAGAAGAACATGAGCAGGGGCAAACTACAGCATTCCAGGTATGGGTTGTCTCTGGCTGATGGTGCGAAGGGAAGAAAGGAGTGGTCGAGCCCACCAACAGTCTCAACAGTTGCATCCAATGCCTGGGGTCATCCACCCACAGTATCAGGCAACAGAGCAGACGAGTCATCGTCTCCCAGCCCTGCTCCTGCTCCTGCTCCCGATGCCTTGCCCGATGCAGACCCTGGCCAGCCCAGTGCCTCGTTTGCTGCTATGGCATGGCAAGGTGAAGATGATGTGTCAAGTGATGCTGATCAGCCCACTGCCTCTCAGGCAGCCATGGCATGGCAAGGTGAAGACAATGCATCAAGTGATGCTGATCAGCCCACCGCCTCTCAGGCAGTCATGGCATGGCAGGGCGACAATGATCAGTCATCATCTTCCCCTACAGGTTCCCTGACTGGCTTTGATGCTGCTCCATTTTATCTTTCCGATTCTACCTCCTCGTCTCCAGCTGCCAGTCCAACTTTGACAGATGCGGATGAGACGGCTGCTTTCCCCACTGCATCTGATGCTGCAGATGCTTTTCTGTCATCTTCTGAGACTGGATCTAATGGTGAATCTGATGCCGTGGCCGATTCTGATGTAGAAGATTCCATT
>QFEU01007856.1:0-17506 GCA_003316345.1 Tricholoma terreum | reverse complement strand
GAATGTGGACAGGTCTGCTGATGCCCAAGACTGGATTCTCAGCGACAGTAGGTGACCCCCAACACTATTGATAAAAGGTGCTACATGATGCAAAAGGATGGCCTGGTCATCTACATCACCAGAGTCGGAAGCGGAAGGAGTGAGGAAGTTGTTCGTAAATTCCAGATTCAGTTGCTGAACGGATTCAAAATGAGGCTCCGACGCTATTAACTCTTTAAACCCGTATAGATTTCCACCCAACGATACTTTGCGGACCGTCTTTCCAAAGCCTGACCATGCGGCAGAAAAAAACGGCGCGAGATTGAACTCTGGAGGCCGGTTCCAAGCGTCAATGGAGAACTCCTCCACATTCACAAGTCCAGGGAAAATGGCGGTCAAGCCTTCAACTAACCCTTCGAACGAAGGTGGGGTACACGGCGCGGCTAATAGCCAGGATTCAAGGAACGGATGCGAAAGGCGGCGTAGGTGGAACATGGTTTGGAAGCGCCGCCACAACCCTGAAGACATGGGAGATCCGCGAGACGCTGGGCCGTTCACTGGCAGCCGTTGCAGATGATTGAGTCGTAAGTGCAGGCGTTTAACACGCCTAGCAACAAATGGATCGCTATTGTCATGCCTTGGATTAGTTACTATGCTTCAACCTGATGTGGACCACTCACGCCAAGCGTGCGATTGTCCTCGTGGTAGCCAAAGAGATAGACTTCAAAGAAACCTCCTTGTATCGAACGTCCATCGCAAGGTCGAAGAAAAGACTATTGACAATCAGCATATTCTGCAAGGCATCATCAGGGATGAATTTGGCGACGTGAACCCAGATGTCTGTTGGTATGTGCATGTTGTCAGTCGTACCATGTAGCGCGACCACTTTCGAGTCACCAGTATTAGTATTTTGGGGAAGATGTCGCTCAGACGAAGGTATCTTGGAGGCCCAGGGTACTAGTACATGGTACATGGTGATCGACGACGTTCGTGGAACGGTCCATCCCACCTAGGCCTATGTCGCCAGAATGTGCTAGGCTGTGCATGTCACGATTAGTACTAAGACTTAAGTTACTTGTTTATCATGATAAGATTTATCTTTCTATTTTATTTGAGATTGATCTTCACCGGGCCTAATGAGTAGATGAAATTGAAATCGTATAGAACACAACACATAAACGTTATAGTGGCACACCAGAGATGTCATGAGATTAGATATATGGGGTCGTATACTATCTATGGTCGTCCTTTCTTTCCTTTGCCTTTCTTCTTCTTCTTCTTAGCATTTTTATCGTCATCCCCACCTCCTTCTGCATCGCCCCCATCTGGTCCATCATCATTCTCCACAGCTGGACTTTCCGTTTCTGCAGGAGTCTTGGGCTCGATTGTTTCAGCGGAGGGTTCAGGAGCGGCGTCGGGTTGTATTGCTTCCGTCGATTCGTCCTTTGGTTTAGGTGTTTCCTCTATAGCCGACACTTGGGCTGTAGGAGAAGGGTTGTTGCTAGTTGAAACGGGATGCTCTGTCGCCACCTGATCTATAGCTGTAGCCGGAGTTTCCACTCCTGCTCCATCAGCTGAGAGCAGATCGCCCACTGCAGGTTTGGGACTAGGTTGGGGACTCGGTTTGAGACTCGGTTTGGGAGAAGTTGTGGGATTCGGGGTCTCCTCCGCTACAGGAAGCGTTGCCGCGGGAGGGTTGGGACTGCTAGACCCTAACAAGCCAGATTCAAGGGCCGTAGGCTCAGCTGCCATCTTTTCTGCATCCTGGGTCATGGACTTCGAAGAATCATCTGGGTTTGGATCACCCCATGGTGATAGGGACTCGGGAGGTTTCGGACTCGATGTTGACTTTGGGGTCGACAACCCTTTTGATGCGCCCCAAGGGGACTTAGAAGGAGTGACACTAGGAGGTTTCGGTGAAGCGCCAGCGGAGCCAAGGCCACCGAAGCCAAATCCGCCGCTTTTTGCTGGTGACTTGCCCCACGTTGTAGTTGGAGATGCACCGAATTTAGGTGTCTTTGGCGTCTTCGTGCCAGAGCCCCATCCAAAGGTAGAAGTAGTTTCGGCATTGGCGGTATCGGTTGCATTGTCCCACCCTGAGGAACCGAAGAGCGTGCTATCTTTTGGAGCTGAAAACGAATCTGCGGCAACAACGTCGAAAGTGATGTTTGCATCGGCTGTGGAGGGTGCGTCGAGGGTGGTGTTTGTGTCAGCTGTGGCAGGGGTCGTCCCGGAATCATCAGTAGTGTCAGGGAGAGTGATAGGTGGAAGAATAGTAGACACAGGTTTGGTCTCGGAAACAAGAGGAGCCGATGAAGCGATGTCTATAGTGCCTCCTGTGGGGGCGGGGTCAGGGTTCTGTGACTCTGTCGGGACTATTGGCACGGTATCTTCTAGTTGAGTTTCTACTATTGTTGTAACGCGGGGAGTGGCAGCAGCTGAAGGAAGTTTCGATGACGGTGCGGTCTTTGTGCCAACCGCTGGTGAAGACGCCTTTGAACCACCTTTATTCTTCTTTTTCTTACCAGTGGTTGACTGAGATGATAAAAGACCGCCCGGTGAAGGAGCAGGCGTTGTCGCAGCTGCTGGTGCTTCCACCAGCGTTTCCGCTAGTAATTCTGCCGGTGTTTCTAGTGTTTCTGCTGCCGGTACCGAAGGTGCTTCTGTCACTGGTTCTACAGCTGGTTCTACCGGTGCTGGCGGCAGTTCTACCGATGGTTCTGCTGGCGGTCCCACTAGCAGCTCTGGAGGATTCTCTGTTGGCGGTTCTGCCTGTGGTTCCACTGGCGGTTCCACTGGCGGTGCCACTGGCGGTTCCACTGGAGGTTCCACTGGCGGTTCCCATGGAGGTTCTGCTGACAGTTCTGTTAGTGGTTCTGCCGGCTGTTCCACACTACGCTCCGTGTTCCCAAGAGGAGAGCGATTACTGAGGACCTGCGGAGAAGTTTTGGATGGAGAAGCATTGAGTGATTTCTTCTTGTCACTCCCTTTAGGCGTTTGAGCAGACAAGACAGCTTGAGGGGTTTTTGGAGCGTTCAGAGAGAGAGAGAGCGGTGAGGGTGGGATGGGGGAAGGAGGGTTGGTTGGAGGGTTGGTTGGAGGGTTGGCACCCCAGATTGAATTTAGGGTGTCGCCTATCTTGGGCGTGCTCTTTGGTGTGCTCTTTGGTGTGACCTCCAGTGCCTTTCCTTTGCCTTTGTTCTTCCGACCACTCTGCTGCTCAACATCAAGACTTCGGGGCATATCCCGGGTGATGTCTGAGGGGAACGGACTCGAGGAGATGGCGAGATCTTTGGACGACATGGGAGGGGTAGGCTCACGAGTCACTTCGGGAACTTCTGTTATAGGCGGCTCAGCCTTCGGCGGTTCAGCAGCTGGTCCACGACGACCGCGCTCAAGCCCCGAAGCGAAATACTTGTCAGTGGGCGTTAGCGCGCGGGAGACGGGCTCTGAACGAAGTCGATTGCGAGGTGAAGGTGGTGGGCCAAGGTCATCTTCCGGGAATACATCGGGCTCGTCTTCATCTGCGCGGTGGCCACGGTCGTTGTAGACAATTGAAGCCGGGCCACTGCAGATATTCTCTTTAGCATGAGGAGCGGTATCAAAGAAGGTATCAACTCACTATTTAGTCTTACCCTGTGATAAACGTGCTGTAAGGCAAGTGGATGGCATGCATAGGAGAGCAACTCACGTCATCGACCCACTTGATTCTGGCCTTGAATTCAGTCAAGCCGAAATGGATCTCAATAGAAAATACGATCGTCCAGTATCGTTTCCCATTGGCGCCAACCTTGGCCTCGGCGCTGCCACTGAGTGGTGACAAATCCGCGCGAACGACGCACAGCGTAGAAAAGTCATCTGCAGAATTTGGCAAAGTTGATGAACATTACAATTGGAGCTTGGTGAGCGTACTAACCAGCTTGGCGCTCGATCCATTTCGGAATCACGTTTCCGCCTCTATAACACCAAATTTCCACCTCAAAAACTGACAACATGGATAGACTCGTTAATTCAGTACAGTATTTTCTTGTGAACACGGTCGACTCTTTCACTTTGACGCCCTGCAGATTATGTTAAGCGATGAGTGTTCAGAAGGTGACATAGATGGTAGCATTGAACCAACCCGACTAAGAATGCAGTCAAATGCGTCTGGAAGGAGTTTTGGCCCTGAAGGAAGTTCGCAGAGTCTTCCTTGTCGCGCGATATGGTCTGGATCCTGAGGGTTTAGTTCACGGAGAAACTCTACGCCGTACATGAACTTTGCAACGCGTGCGGAAACATGATGATCGCAGTAAAAGCCAATGGCGCCATCCGCAACGGCTTTCGACCTATATTCATAATGAAACATTGAAACAACTTACCGGGGAATTGGCTTACGTTTGTGTGTCTGGTCTGCTAACTGTGATGTTGTACGGTGCGAGCCTCTCTTGCAATTGGCTTCAGCAATGCACCTCAGAAGACCGTAAAGCTTAAATCACATTTAGGTACTGACCTGAATAACCACGGTGAAGCGGCATATCCTCCAACAAGGAAGACAGACTTGACGACTAGTCAGGCACTCAGTGCAGAAGCGGAGGAACAAGACTTACGCGGATAACTCCCTGCGAAGCATCTATCTGCGCCTTGATTGCGTTGAATGCAGCTACAGAATTCCGTCAATCGCTAGGCAGCTCCATGCAAATGGGTACGACTTACCATCTATCGAAGGTTCGAAGAGATTGGCGACTGTGATTTATATGTCAATCAGAGTTCGTTTTTTTTACTTGAGTACAGACCCTCATTCCTGTACGTGTCTATGTAAGCAGATGGTGGTGCAGTGCAGGAAGATAATAATTACCCCGTGAGCTTCAGCTGCCCCGCCCGAATGCCAACAGACGGATCCTGCGGAATGCAAAGATTAGATCCGTGCTAGTGATTGACACATGATAAACAAGAACTTTATCGAGAGGTGAGCCGAACGGAATGAACTGCAGATCATTCCTGTCTCGAAAGAGTCGTTTTGTGGTTTCGTCAAATCGTTGCGTGATGTGATCCAGGGCATCCGGATGCCCGTATCTCGAATTTTTGAGTTTCTCTATTAAACAGTAAATTTATTTTGTACGGAAGTTGCCGTACTGAGATCACACCTTCTAAAAATTGTCGGGCTCTTCGGCTCACGAAAACAGATCCAGCAAATATGCCTAGAAACGAATTGAGCAAGTGGTAGGCAGGGACAATGGCAAGAACGGACAATCTGGAGGTGCGATTTCCTCCATAACAAGCGGTGAAGTGCCCCGAATGGCATACGCGCTGATATCAAGGGTCCCACCTCCTGCATCTGCTATGAGAAATCCGTGTTTTGAGGGATTCTATAGTAATGATGAGCAGAGTATCAACGGGCGACAAAGAAGGCGATACCGATAGAACATCTGCAGCAAGCCCATTGAGCACGCAGGCATGCAAGCTCGCCTCGCCCTCTGTCACAAATCGAATTCTAGCTTTCCCTTCATGTGTATCTGGAATCAACCCGCCATATACAGCTGCTCGACGCATTTTTGTTTGCTGGGCGCCTTCCCACCCATTAGGATGCGACAAGACAAATTGTATATCGTGTTCTACGGCATTCCACAAGGCAGCACCGTTTCCGTGGGTATCCGTGATGAAAACGCGCGTACACTGGTAGAGATACGCCAGATAGTCGCCGAAAACATGAACAGCAGTTTTGCGTTTAGGAAGAGGACCAAGACGCATTCCGTTCATGTTGAGTGTCATCGTCCGAGGACGTAGTCGTAACTTGAATCTGTTACAATGGTGTCATTCAGGTAGGATCGGAGAATGATATAGTCATACAAGTCTGTCTTGATCCAATTATTATCTTCTGCCTGTTGAATGACAGCAGCTGTGTCCGCTTCAGCTCCAGCAGCCACCAACTTTCCGTGTCTGTCGTAGTACACGACGGAGGGTATCTTGGAATTTCCAGCGACATGCTCTTGTCCAGGGAAACTGGGGTCGTATGTGAAAGCCGCTGGAGCGCATGAACAAGGCGCTTACCGAGTGACACCATGTATTTTGGGGATCTCTCCAGGCTCAAGGATTGCGTACGATACCTGTTGTAGAAGAGATAAGTTATGGAATCAATATAATAATAATCATCGTACGCCACTAAAGGTTGTCCCAAGGTCGATGGCAATGACTAGGGAACGTACGAGGCCACCATATGGTTTCCGGTTCTCAGTGGCGGTCTTGAGATTGCGAGAATTGGGCATCATTGTTAGATGAGATTAGGAGTGGAGATGGTAGTCGTCGTGATAGTGCAGGGACGCGAGACAGCTTAAGAATAAAGGTGAGGCCCTCGTGTTTGATGCATCGACATGTAGTGCACATATTGTTAAAAAACGAGGACCCTGAAATTTTCCACGGAGTCGTACGTCACGGCTTAGGGTAAACTCGGACACGTTTTTGCAATGCGGTCTCCAGGTAGATCCAGGGTTCTCTGTGTGTATCCACTGCCTCCACCTGCCTCACCGCAGCTGCCTTGCTGTTTTATAGCTGGCACGACAGGCATCGGAGCAGTTGCAGTGATCCTGCCTACGATATTACGGTGATCATGCGCCCATAATCTGTTACTGCCAGGGTCCTTTATCAGCGATTATCGGAGTGTTTGGTGCTGTCATTCAGCAAAAATGCCCATCGCTAACTTGAACATCAGAAATATTTACGACAGCGCACTCGATTTTTTTTCTCCGTACAGTCCAGCTTACACCGTCAACACACCATACAGCTCCGGCCCAAATTCCCCTTCAGCCAGACACCCTCGTGCCCCTGACACGCCACGAGATTACAGTACACCATTACGCGACAGATTGGACGCAGCGTGCCAATCTCCCACAAGCTCACTTGCAGGTCTGGCTCCCTCTTCCATGCGTCGGGAACTTGATGCTACCAAACATCAACTTGTAAAATCTCAGTCAGATGTAGTCAGGTTGGAGGAACGGTGTAAAATGCTGGAGAAGACCCTCAAAGAAACGAGGGAGATGTTGAGGGCTAGGGATTCAGAGGTAGAAAAAATGAGGAGGGAAAGAGAAAACGAACGTCTGTTGGCTGCCCGCCGCCGCAGCGATCTTGGTCCACAGGCTCCACCCCCGCCTAGAGACCTCCACTCACGCCATAGCTCATTGGACATGCGGAGAGTGAAGGAATATGCAAACGGACACACCGCCCCTAGTGATTCGTCGTTACCTGAGACCGAGGAAGAGCGGGCCCGAACACGCGGAAGCGAAATATACATGACCAGGACCGACAGCTGGTCTGGCGCACAAGTCTTACAGGCCGTGCATGATATCAATTCTGAAATCCTTCAGTTCGCTGCTTCGGCTACGGAGCTCTGCACCTTTGATAGAGATTCCCGGCCATCTTCGTCGAGATCGATCCAGGCTATGCACGAGATGTCCTCCAGAGTTGGACCCAATCTCGCTCGCATCCTGTCCAACAGAGACCACTCACAAGATCCAATTCTGGTTCAGCTCGCGTTGCAGGGTTGTGTCTCATTGGCCATCGCTCGTACTTTATCCTCTTTCTGCATCGGCTTTCCAGCGAAATCGGATACAGTCCTCGCCCAAGTTTATTCACGTATGGTCATCGCTGGTACGTTCCACATGGTCCTTGTGAACTCCACCTAATGTTTTTCTACGCAGAACCACAGCCAACATCTGCCAAATGGCGCGCTCTGACACATCGACATATCCACGCCTTGTACCCCACATTGGTAGACCACTCTATCAACGACCTCTGTGATACCATCTTGCGATGGTCTTCAGATCTTTTCCTCATTGCCGGTTGCCAAAGCTACGAAACATCATCACCGTCACGCGACGGACTTCGGGCACGCTTCGGTGACCAAGTACTGCGAATAGCTAGATCAGTAGCAAGGCTAGCGCGTGTGACACGTGAAGATATCATGTCAACCTCGTTTGATGTTATCGCTGCTAATCAGAACGAGGCTTACGACCCCAACGGTATGTCCGATGCCTTTGGGGAGTACGTTGCTTCGCGGGGCGTGATCCTTGCCACCACTGAATTGGGCCTGAAATGTACCACTCGGCTGCGGGAGAACGAGCCGACTGAAGCGGATGTGCGACTGGAACAGCGAATGCTACTGCTGCCTAAAGTGGTTCTGGAGTCTGTTCTGGATGTTCTTGATCCTAGGTGACTCAGATATTTACTACATTATGTGTACTTAGAGTGTTCCTCATATACCCATTATATGTATGCATGTGTACCTTCATCTGTATATCAACATTGCTATGTATACCTATCATCGGCTAAATGACAACTTTGGCCCGATTGCAGCACGATGTTCGCATCAAGATAGATGTATTATCAATGTGGACTGGAGATTGCTACTCTCCGGGTGCCCTGAGGCACTCGCTGTTGAAACATGGCTTCAGGTCTGAATAAATGGTCTTCTAGTCCACTAAGACTCTTAAAAGGAAGTATTGAAACCGAGATGGGCGGCAAAGAGAAACCGTGGCGTGTCATCGGCAAAGGAAAAGTTAAACCCCGGAGTGACAGCATAGATTACAAGGGTGTAGGGCCTGAGAACCTGAGGAAGAAAATGCCAATTACTTAGGTACAATGTTCTGCCATGGCCTTTCAACAAAGAAGGCACGAAGTCGATAGATAGCGCACAGAATCGACAGATAGGTACACGGCGCTTGCATGGGAAATAAGTATCACAAGAGATAGAAATTCGACTGCATAGAGTCGGGTAAGGCCTGTAAGGGTCCATTGACGTGAATGGAAAGATATCTGTAGCAGCGCAAATGGAAGAAAACAATTGAGTGCTACGTACATGTCAGGGTCGAAGCCGCAAAGCCCCTTCATTTGAGACCCCGTAAGTAATTCTAAGCGCCAGGGATGGAATGTTATAAATACCAGCTGCCAGTGAACTTGTTGGACTCTTCCTTGACCGGACATCAATAGAGAAAACCAGGTGAGTGGGCTGTATAGCTGCAAGTCTAGATTGCTGACACATGTGCCTCGATACCCCCGTAGACTTCGTTAGATCCGACCTTAGACGCCTACTTTCGTGTTTTTAAGCATTCCTCATTGTCATTGCCGCCGACATCAGTGGAGAACTTGGCCATCTCAACATAACTACTTCCGCACATTGGTCCGAGATCAGCGTATATTTAGTTGCCCTGTACTCTTTTTACTTGTTTTTCTCTTCCCCCTCTCAGCAATGGCTCCCGCACTTAACCATCCAGCGGGTGTGTCGTTTGTTGACGACGTGACTCATAGACAAACCCACGTTGATGATGCCACATACTACGGAGGGGGCGAGTCATACACTCGTTCCCGGACTTACAGCCATGTACGTGTTTCATGGATAGTCTCATTCATTGCTAAGGTTGCGGTTTAGTCCCATATTCATGGCTATAACCCCAAGACACTGCCGGCCTTCCAGGACGATTGGCATTTGAGACCACGTCGAATGTCCCATGATGAAAAGAGCGTTACCGGTCCTCGACGTTTCCTTATTGATGTAGAAGAGACCATCCGCGTAGTGCTTGAGCAGGAGGATACCGATGGTGACTTCCAGATTAGCGTCACCGATGCTGGTCCAAAGATGATGGCTCTGGGCACAGCAACTAGCAACGGTTTCAAAACTTTTGACATTCGGGTACGCTCTTTTTCGTATGGCGCCGGACATCATGCTCAAATTTGTACCCTTCAGGGTACCTACATGTTGTCTAATCTGCTTCAGGAGCTGGCACTCGCGCGCGACCATAACAGGAAGCGCATTGTTCTGGACGAAGCTCGTCTCACGGAGAATCCAGTCGACCGTCTCTCTCGTATGATCAAGAATTCCTTCTGGCATTCACTTACGCGTCGCATCGACGGAGACGGGCTTGAGATTATCACTGCCGACCCCAAGAACAGGACAGGTCGTGTCAATCCCCGCATATACGTGCCTCACGGCGAGCCTGAAATGGCCGAATATTACAGGAAGGTTGCTAGAGAGAAGCCCCATATGAATCTGGACGTCCAGGTCTTGCCCAAGAAACCGGACGATCCTGCCTTTGTTAAGAGCCTCAACTCGAAACCTGGGATCTTGGCCTTGGCTATGAACGAAGTTGACGATGGAAAGGGCGGAAAGACTCTCAAGGGTATCCCATTTATTGTCCCCGGTGCACGATTCAATGAGGTTTGCATTCCTTGTCTGCGGTGTTTCGCCATGCTCACGATGGTGTAGTTATACAACTGGGATTCGTACTTCATCAGCCTAGGCCTTCTTGTTGACGGACAAGTGACCATGGCCAAAGGCATGGTAGACCATTTTATCTTCGAGATAAAACACTACGGCAAAATCTTGAATGGCAGCCGAAGCTATTATCTGTGCCGAACCCAGCCCCCATTCCTCACCGACATGGCGCTTCAGATCTACAACCAACTTGACCGCTCAGACATGGAATCGAACCGACTGTGGCTCAAGCATGCGATTCAAGCGGCCATCAAGGAGTACCACACCGTGTGGGTCGCTGCACCTCGGATGGATCCGAAGACTGGTCTATCGCGTTACCGCCCTGACGGCCTTGGCATCCCACCTGAGACTGAAGCAACTCACTTTACCCAGATCCTCGAGCCGTTCGCTGCCAAACATGGACTGTCTGTTCTCGAGTTCAGCGAAAAGTACAACGACGGGATTTTGAAGGAACCAAAGTTGGACGAGTATTTCCTGCATGATCGTGCCGTCCGTGAATCAGGGCATGATACCACGTACAGATTCGAGAAGCGCTGTGCAAACCTCGCTACGATCGATCTCCAATCTTTGTTGTATAAGTATGAGATTGATATCGGGACGGCTATTCGTGAAGTATTTGATGATGAGCTGGAGTTAGAGGAGGAGTTCTCCTTGGAACCATTCCCACCCTCCGTGGAGGCGTATGCTAACTCACACCGTGACAGTTCCAAGTCACGAGCTCAGAACAGCGATGAGTGGTTCGCGAGGGCCGAGTTTAGGAAGCAGATGATTGACAAGTATCTATGGAACGAGAGCAAGAATCTTTTCTTTGATTATGATACGGTCAAAGAAAAGCAGATCTTGTATGAGAGCGTCACTTCGTTCTGGCCACTCTGGGCTGGTTGTGCCAGTGAGGAGCAATGCTGGAAGCTTGTGTACGTCTATTCTGTTGCATCACCGAACGTTCGCTCGCTCATTATCTGTGCTTTTCTAGAACCAGATCGTTGAGGAAGTTTGAGGTTATCGGTGGGGTCGTTTCTGGGACGGAAGAATCTCGGGGAAAGATATCTCTTGAACGTCCAAATCGGCAATGGGACTATCCGTACGTTATCATACCGATGCTTTTGATAAAACCCATCAATGTTGTTCGATAGGTATGCATGGCCTCCGCACCAGATCATGATCTGGGTTGGACTGGAACGCTATGGATATTTGGAAGAAGCACAACGTTTGGCTTACAGATTCCTCTATATGTGAGTTCCCCGATTCTTACAACCACAGCAATGACACCAATGGTAATTCTCAGGATGACCACTGCATTTGTGGACTTTAATGGAGTTGTACCTGAGAAGGTGTGTAACTCAATTTTTGCGTTCGAGCTGGCTCTAAAAACCTCGTAGTTCGATGCTGTCAAACTCTCACACTTGGTGGATGCGGAATATGGCAATCAAGGCATCGACTTCAAGATGGTTCCTCGAGAGGGATTTGGTTGGATGAATGGTACGTGTCGCCCATATTCCCTGCAAGTCGCCTGACATCTTGTTTGTTCAGCCGCTTACCAAGTCGGCCTGTCGTTCTTGACCACTCACATGCGTCGTGCAGTCGCTGCTTGCACAAGTCCCGAAGTCTTCTTCGGCGCTGGAGCTAATGCAGAGGTGCCGTTGATGTCAAACATTTCAACTGATCCCCTCGGCCTCGCAATGGAAGCTCTCAGCATTTCTACTCAGACCTAACGTGTATACAATATAATCGTCGACCAACGGTCGATAATCCTAGACCTCGGCCACCTGACTGACGCTCGTTTATACTATAGTTTGGACGAAGAGCTGAAATACATACCCAATAGTAATCTGGTATTCCACTTCATAAATCATTTCTCCTACCAATACATAGAGTGCAGAATGATCTAGATTCGAGCGGTGGCTCGGCCCGACTTGCCATAACAAACATCATTTTGAAGTCACTTCGCAATTTCTCGTCTGGTATGCCTGATGTTACCGATAACACTGACGGGCCTCCTCGTCCCGCTATTGGACTTTCTGTCATTCAATACACGAACTGAAACTATTCCGCCACGTCTTAGCTTCGAATTACGCCATCTGCACACCCTGTCGCCATACGGGCATGTTCTGTTTTCTGACGTCACACCACAGACACTATATGCTCAGCACACTGGCCAGAATGATACCAATTTCTATACAGTCCAGACAAAACCTGTTTCCTCTTTCAGGCCACCTTCGTTCGCTGCGTTCTCGCAAGCCCAAACACGATCCATTAAATTTGGCCAAAGTGAAAAGTTGCAATGGGACGAGGAAGAGATAATAGGACCCGACGTAGAGAGTAGGACAACACTTCTAGAGCTTGCTAAGATGACGAACAACGCATATGTCGAACCAGACGATCCTGCCTGGTATGATTTAGAGGGACACTGGAATGACGTACGTTGTTGCCCGGACTGGCCCGTTGGCTTTCACAGTAAGAATTCTAATTACAGAGCTATCCTTTCGGGTGGGAGCCAGATGCGGATGGGTTTCGCGGGCACGTATTCGCCACACTGGACAACAAAACAGTTGTACTGTCCATCAAGGGCACATCTGCTGGCCTTTTTGGTGGAGGCGGGCCAACGGTGAAAAAAGACAAGTTTAACGACAATCTGCTTTTTAGTTGTTGCTGCGCTCGGATTGATTGGACATGGACGACGGTGTGTGGCTGCTATCGAGGGGGATGGCAGTGCGACCAAGACTGCCTGGAGCGTGCGTTGATTGATGACAGTGTATTTTTTCCCATCGGAACAGTCAGTACAACTCTTTTCCGGCATCTCGTCTACTTCGCTGATTGGGTGGACAGAACTTATACAATAATCTTTCTTATATGTAGTTGAGTGATACTGCCCCTTGTTTTGCGAGGACTGGATCAACCATGAACTAACATCACTCTAAATCCACCTTATAGCCCTGACTCAAATATATGGATTATTGGACACTCTCTGGGAGGGGCTCTCGCAAGCCTCCTCGGAGCAACGTTCGGTGCTCCGGTAGTGACTTTCGAATCTCCTGGGGAAAAACTGGCAGCTAGCCGTTTGCATCTTCCATCTCCAGTAAGCATCAGCCAGTCACCTTGGGTATTCACCTGAAATTCTCGGGAATGTTCCAAAAAGCCTTCTACTCACCACATTACCCACGTTTATCATTCTGCTGACCCAATCGCGATGGGTACCTGTAACGGGATCTTGTCGTCATGTGCTCTTGGAGGTTATGCAATGGAAACGAGGTCCGTCCTCGACGTACTTGTAGGCGCCTTTCACTAACACCATCCTTTCACAGTTGCCATCTAGGGGATATAATATTCTACGATACTGTCTCAAACCTATCGTGGTCGGTCGATGTCCGGACACATGGGATTATCAATATGATCGACAAAATATTGTCAGAACCTTGGGCTCCAAGCGTCGAGGTCGGACGGGAGGTCCCCAAGGCCGAGTCCCAGGACGATTGCGTGGTAAGCAAGATGTGTATTGTGTCTTGGGCAGCTGATATCTTTCCACCTTTTAGGAATGCTACAGCTGGGAGTTCGGTGATTTTCCTCCGAGCTGACATGTGCAGTGCCTCGTCTTTTTAGGGTTCAACATTTCTAGAGACTTCGGCATGTATTTTTACGCAAACTACCTTGTTTAATATGAACTACTAGATAAACCTTTGCAACATGGCCCTTGGTTGGACAGATCATCGAAATGGGATCGGATTTTTGCTTAACAGCATTCGGTCATTTGGCGTTTGTGTGTGGTGTATCCAGGCCGCTCACAGATGGATTTTCTACCTATAAGGAAACCTGTCCTCCCTCGCTCGCTGCAAAGCCCTTGGCATGTCATGCCATCTTGCCCTGTTCCTGCGCGTAATCCCATCCTCATTCCTCAGCTCCACTTTACCTGTCGTGGCCATATTTGTAGGCGTTTTTCGCCAGTCCTTCACTCGCTTACCTTTTCGAGGTTTGCAGCGTATCCTGTGTAAGCTTGTGCTGCCCAAATGAGGGATAATATTTACAGGCAGAAGGTTCCCTTGACGATAATCAACTCTGAAGCGTGGGCAGTTAGAGATACCCGGCGTCGACCGTAACTTCGTTATAAAATAGGCAGTGATGTTCTATACTTTCCGCTGACATGTCTTCACGAAAGTGGTTGGCCTGATCATATTTTGCAGGGTGCTACCTATCGGAAAAAGAAATATGATCTTTCTGCAGTGTCGCCACAAGGTTGACGACAGTCTGATGAATTGCCTGTTAAGGACATCTATGCAGTATGTTCTATGAAGATGCGATCAATGTCAGTCGACTTGATGGGAGTGCATTGGATGACACACCTTTTAGCTACACCACTGGCGAGCGTTCTGGAATATTTTAAACCAAGGACCAACTCCAGACCACGATTTAGAAAACGAAGCAGGATACCAGCTATTATTCTCCAAGGTTACTGCACGCTCTGGATGTGGCATGAGCGCCAACACCCGCCCATCCGGAGTTTGGACTCCGGTTATCCCTCCTGGACTTCCATTCGGGTTCAGAGGGTACACTTCCGTGGGCGCGCCTTTCGAATCAATATACCGCACCGCCAACAGATTCTGGGACATGAAAGTACGTCGAGAGTCATCATCCGTGAACGCAACTCGGCCTTCTCCGTGTGCTACAGGCACGGGCAATTTTGAACCAACCATCTCGCGCAGGAATACAGATGATCTAGTAATCTCATTATCCACGATCTCTACCATAGAGGTGCGCGCTTCGAAGCGTTCGCCTCTATTCGGCTTGAAATCAGGCCAGTCGTGCGCACCAGGAATGATCTCGCGAAGATAGCTCAGGAACTGACACCCATTACATACCGCAAGGGTAAATGTTGTTGTGCGGTTGAAAAAGTCCACGAACTCTTTGCGAGCGGTGTTATTGAGGAGTACAGAATTGGCCCACCCTTTTCCGGCACCAAGGACGTCTCCATATGAGAACCCTCCACAGGCGGCGAGTCCTTGGAACTCTCCCAGATGCACGGATCCTGACATGATATCCGACATGTGGACGTCGATTGCGTCGAAGCCTGCAGCGGTGAATGCCCAAGCCATCTCTACCTGTCCATTAACGCCCTGTTCGCGTAGAATGGCTACTTTAGGCCTGCTGAGGAACTCTCGCATGGGTGAACAAATGAAAGTGAGACCGTAGAAGATGCCGGATTGGAACTCGTCTTTGATCAAGTCAAATTCCTCCTTGGCGCAGACTGCATTGTCACGAAGTGATTGCATCCTGTACGATGTTTCTGACCACATTTCCTGCAATTCTGAACGGGTGGCCCTAAAGATTGGATCCCCACCATGAATAATCGTGAAAGTCTGGTCGCCCAGGGACGCATTGACGCGTCCGATCACATGAACTGAGGTCGATGGGAACCCAGCCTTGACAAAAGTCTCCACAAGTCTGTCAAGTTCTGACTGCCGGATTTGCATAACGGCTCCTAACTCTTCGTTGAAGAGCGTCGTAACTGGGTCTTCGGCAGAATGTAAGGCATCGAGGGAAATCTCGGCCCCGACATGACCTGCGAAGCACATCTCCACTAGTGTCGTAAAAAGGCCGCCGTCCGATCTGTCATGATATGCAATGATAAGTCCCGGGTCCGATGACTTTACTTTCTGGCATCCTTCCAAAAAGGCTTTCAGAGTCAATGGATTTTCAACATCGGGGCTCTGTGAACCAATTTCCTTGAACACTTGTGCTAGGGCTGAGCCACCGATTCGTGCTTTTCTCTCTGCCAAGTCAAAGAAGACCAGACAAGTGGGTTCATCGATATCTGTACGCAGCTGGGGAGTCCAAGTCGTTCCCACATCTTGCACGGGCGCAAAAGCTGTAACAATCAGCGAGAGTGGGGCGCTAACCTCCCTTTGCTCCCCTTCTTCCTTCCACTTCATCGACATGGACATTGAATCCTTCCCCACGGGTATGCCCACACCAAGGGCAGGGCAAAGTTCCATCCCGACAGCCCTCACAGCTTGATACAAAGCTGCACCCTCTCCCTCCTTAGATGCTGCACACATCCAATTGGCACTAAGCTTGACTCGGGAAATGTCGTTAATAGTAGCGGCAGTGAGATTCATGAGTGATTCGGCGACAGCCATTCTTGCCGATGCTGCGGGATCCAGAAGTGCTAGAGGCGTTCGCTCGCCCATGGCCATAGCCTCGCCACAAATGACGTCGAATCCATATGACGATCGAGTTACAGCGACATCGGCAACAGGGACTTGCCACGGCCCTACCATCTGATCCCGGGTGACCAGGCCAGTGATAGACCGATCACCGATAGTGATGAGGAAGGATTTTGAGGCGACGGAGGGCAAACGAAGGACACGATTGACTGCGAGAGAGATACGTTCAGATAACAAAGGTGTCTGCGAGAAATACTTCAATAATGATGAATCGATATCGCGACGAGCCAATTGACGTGTAATGTCTTTCCTTGTCATCTTTGGAGGCTTTCCGAACAGTGTAGACATCTTGAGCCGGATCACATCTTGGTTGAAAAGTCTGTCAGTGACAACAAGCGTTTCCTCTTCCGTCGCAACGCCCACGACAGAGAACGGGCACCTCTCTCGCTTTGCGAGCGCTTCAAACATCTGCAACTTATCGAACGAGATTGCTAGGACATATCGTTCCTGACTCTCATTGCACCAAATTTCCATCGGAGACATGGATGAATCCGCCACAAGCACGTCCCTTATCTCGAAAAGAGCTCCAAGGCCGGAATCGTGGACTAGCTCCGGAAGCGCATTCGACAACCCCCCAGCACCAACATCGTGTATACTTTCAATGGGAGTCTCCTCATTCAGCGCAACGCAGGCATTGATGACCTGTTGGCACCGGCGCTGCATTTCCGCATTATCCCTCTGCACAGATGCAAAGTCTAGCTCCGCAGAGCTCGCGCCCGACACCTGGCTCGAGGCCGCTCCGCCACCCAACCCAATCAGCAGCCCAGGCCCACCTAGCACCACAATCTTCGCTCCAGGTGTAATCTGCGACTTCGTTGCAAACTGCGGGCGAACGTTCCCGTACCCACCCGCAATCATGATGGGCTTGTGGTATCCCCTGACCTCGCGAAGCTGTCCGTCGTCGGAAAGTGGGACACTTTCTGAAAATGTCCTGAAATACCCTGCGAGCGCCGGGCGACCGAACTCGTTGTTGAATGCGGCACCGCCGAGAGGTCCTTCCATCATGATGTCCAACGCGGAAGCAATATGGGACGGCCGACCATAGTCAGTTTCCCATGGTTGTTCATAG
>QFEU01007854.1:0-17848 GCA_003316345.1 Tricholoma terreum | reverse complement strand
ATACACAGCCACCCAGAATGGTATGTATTGTAAAGACTTACCTAGTCTTTGTATGACCCTGTGGTGCAGTGGTTAGTTCTCTCGTTGCAATAGTTGTGTAGTGCCCAGTCGAGGGTTCGATTCTTGAAATGTACAGTATATTTTATTTGCTTACATCAGTCAAGTCCGGTTATTGTTCACCCGGAATCCTGGTATTCCGGATTGTTTGGGTTCGGGTAGATTCCGGGGAATCCGGCAATAAAATTCAACGCAATAAAATTCAACAAAATATTATCCAGAATTAACTGCTACAGTGAAAATACCATACATAAAAAAGTCTACTGGATTCCGGGGAATCCGGCCGGACTCTTATATTCCAGCCGGAATATGTGGGGGAGTGTAAAGGACTCCTTCGATGTGCCCCGAATAGAGGCCTACTGGGTGAGTAGGTGAGGTATCAAAGGGAGAAAGCGAAAGGGTAACAAGTAACGACGTAGTTGTGTTGAGGTAGGTTCATATCCTTCTTGTCATCAATATCCAATACTAAACTTACACTTGTAGCGCATATACTTCAACTCAGTTGCTCGATGGTCCGTTGTCACCACTCAATGCGCAGTCAAAAGGGTTTGAATGTGGCATTGTGCATGTCATCAAACTGTGCTGTGTCGAAATCAACTGGTGAGTCTCATTTCATCATTTTTGAATACTCATTGATAAGTCTTGTCTCGCAGTACCATAATATTGTACATTGTACAGTACAAATATTTGAAGTAGGTGTTTCCCATTCTGCACCAAACTCTCATTTACATAACCCCATAGTAGTGTTGTGATGCTGCCACTGTTGCTCTCAATATTGGTCACCACACTCTCTCATGTGTGGTGTTAGAATTTGACATAGGGATATGGGAGTGGAAGAAGACAGAGTGGTAGAGGCGGAGGCAGGGGGATCCGGAGGGCAAGGGCAAGGGATATGAAAGTGTATGGGTAGACCTTAATGTAATCAGTAGACATCGGAATACAGTTGATTGCATCAGAATGCATCGAAATGTGACAGATTTGGAAAGAATGAATAGATACAATATGGCGCGCTCTGATGGATGAAAATTCCAGTCAGATTGCATCAGCCTGCGTTGGCGAAAGTGCAAGTAGTTGATGCGATCCGACTTTATTCGATGTTGTTTGGGGGTGTCACATACCGTCAATGAACATCAGATGACATCAACTGATTTCTCGTTGGGCCTGAACTCTAAACATCAGCAACGCTTATTGCTCGAGCAATCCGAGTCCTTCGTAAGCAGACCCACCAAACCGTTCATGGTTCTTGCTTTCAAGGTGCATCGAGTTATAATTTTATTCCATGACAATTGAACAGGGCACAACCTTTCCTATGGAAGTAATCACTGATGCAATGGAAGCCGCAATCCAGGTTCGCGCATGTTCTGTACAGCGCACAAGGGACGAGTCAGGCTGGCCTGGGCCCGGGGCCCAGGGTCGACTCGTCGGAGGCCTGTTCTGAACTTTCACTTACGTCAGCAAGACGCAAGATGATTTTGCCAGTGGTGAGTCAGATGGCTAGCTAGGAAAGAATCCTACTGATACATGCATCTCATAGAAATCATTTGGAAATTGGAACCATCTTCATGCTGAAGCTCACAAATTGCAAATTGCGAGATGTAAGTAACAACTTGAAGATCCACTATGCAACACATGAGTACAACTCTCCACAGTTCTGATGGCAGATTCTATGGATAATAATGCTGAATGCACAGATAGGGACATTCTTTCTAATGAGCGTTCAAGTTTGTTCGTTGTGATCCTCCAACTCCGAGTCCCTTCAGGCCCGTACTAGGCATTCCTGATGTTTGATGCATCAGGGCCAGCGCTATCTGTGATGCATAGGATAATAAAGATTGGTGGACTCAAGGGTTGCACAAGGCTCGGCATCAGACATGATCAGACTCGGACTCCGAGTCGCGTTTGGACTCGGAGTCCACATCCCAATCATGGTATCATCGCAGCTTGCCTAGCGCATTCTCCTTTCTATTGTCCTTCTGTTTTATGCCGTTCCTATGACCTCCCAATTCTTTGAGATCTGCTTCGGGTGTGGAAAGTCATTTGCCCAGTCCAATGCGTTTACAAATCATCAACGCCACTGCCAGTCAACTAAAAAGCGTATGGGCAGCACTCTTGCTACCGCGAAAGCTGCTTGGGAGGACAGGTGTAATCACAAGCGACAACGACTTGTAATAGAGTCAGAAATGGTTTGCTTAGAGGGGGACACTATCCAGGCTGAGGCCAATCTGGTCACGGTGAGCATCCGGTTCTGCCTTCTTTTCTCTACCTTCAATGGAATATCGGCTGACCTTCAACCTCAGGCACCTGTTGCAGCGCCCTTCCCTGATCCAGAGACACTATTAGTTGACCTTTCCCAGCTTGATCATTCTGTGGCTGAACGAAAAGGACGACGTGTTATACGTAAGCCTGCGTGGTTTCGCGATGAGATCCCAGAACCCGTTGCAACATTGGTGCCTTCCCTGATCACAGACTGTCTGTCAGACACCGGCATCAGCCCACCCTTCCCTCTGACGCCATCTCCCAGTCGTCCGATTGCTGTTCAAGGACGGGACGATCAGCCTCCATCCCTTCCATGTATAACCATGCCTGCCTTGCAGTCCTCTCGCAATGTTTTCGGCCTGTTTCATCAGTACTTCAGGGAGGGTTTCCCTTCCCATGATCCTGAGGAAGAACTCACCCCAGCTGACCTGCAGGACCTGGAGCATACAGGGGCACAAGATGGTGTGATCGCTATGAATATTTCTCCATCTACTGAGAAAAGGTTTGGGCCTTATCCCAACGAAAGCTCTTTCCTACTTGGCGAGTGGTATTGGAATGATGGGGTATAGAAGTCAAAAAGCAGCTTTAAGAGCCTGGTCAACATTGTTTCATCTCCCGATTTCCAGCCTGCTGATGTCTGGGACATGAACTGGGACCTGATTGACAAACAGCTTGGTGACTTGAACGAGGAATGGGTTGATCTAGAACCTGATGCTACTTGGACTTGAACGCCAGTGGAAATTCAGGTTCCATTCCACAGCCGTTCAGCTAATCCAGGCCTACAAACGTACACTCTCCATAATTTTTATCACCGCAGTATTGTCTCAGTTATCAAAGAGAAGTTGACGAATGGCCACGAATTTCAACACTTCCATTTAGAACCCTTTGAACTTCACTGGCAGCCTGAGCAGTCCACCAAGCCCGCCCGAGTCTATGGAGAGTTGTACGCCTCTCCGGAGTTTATCGCAGCACATCAAAACCTCCAGAACTCTCCGCCAGAACCATCATGTAATCTACCACGATACATTGTCACGTTGATGTTTGCTTCAGATGCAGCAAATTTGACAACATTTGGGGAGGCAAAGATCTGGCCGTTGTATATGTTTTTGGCAATGATTCCAAGTATCGCCGATGCAAGCCTTCTCTACACCTATGCAACCATGTCGCTTACTTCCAAAAGGTATGCACCAATTTGACCCAGGCAACCCACTAATTTTTTGCTCTGCTTGTCTGCTAGCTCCCTAATGATTTCAAAGAGTTTGCTGCCCTGCATTCAGGAGCAAAAGGTCCTACTGATGCACTACTGACACATTGCTTCCGGGAGTTTTTCCATGCCCAATGGAAGATCATTCTCAACGATGAGTTTATGGAGGCGTATATGCATGGCATTGTTGTCCTATGCCCAGATGGTCTTAAGCGGTGTTTCTATCCTCACATCTTCACATACTCTGCAGACTATCCAGAAAAGTAAGCATTCCATGGCTTCCACACCCAATTTCATTCGCTGACACTGAATTTGATAGAATTCTGCTTGCTAGTATCCGTAATCTTGGCCACTGTCCCTGCCCACGTTGCATAATTCCGATGTCATGCGTGCCCAATTTAGATACGATGGAGGATCGAGAACAGCGTGGCACTCTCGCTCGAAAAGATGATGCTGATTTGTGGGAGAAAGTTTCTGCTGCACGCAATCTAATTTATGTCGGTAACTATGCAGTCACCAATGATCAGGTTGAGGCTAAGTTGAAGGAGCACTCATTGACACCAAATCAGGTGAGATCCCACTTTCTGGATGGCTTCTGCCAAGCTGACTTTTTGCCATGGAAGAATGCGTTTTCGCAGAGGCTATCGCCCTTTGGCTTCAACATGTACCTGATGCTGGTGGTTGATTTACTGCACGAGGTCGAGTTGGGATCATGGCGGTCCCTCTTCATACACCTTTTGCGTATCTTGGAGCATGAAGGGAAGGGTCTCCTTCTCGAGTTAGACCACCGGTAGGCCTTCTTTTCACCTCTTTGTTGCCTGCAAATTACAAGTCTACACCCTCAGATATCGAGCAGTCCCCACATATGGTCGCGAAACAATTCGGAAATTTTCCAAGAATTGTTCGGAGTTGAAGCACTTTGCAGCACGAGACTATGAGGACCTCTTGCAGGTAAAGTGACTACTGTCTAATGGGAAACCCCCTGGCTAAAAGTATTTATGGTGCATTCAGTGTGCGATACCAGTGTTTGATGGTCTTCTTAAAGAACCTTATAACCAGCAAATACTGGATCTACTGTTCGATTTGGCACACTGGCATGGCTTAGCAAAGTTATGACTGCATACCGAAAACACCCTCGAATTACTTGACCAAGACGCTGTTCTTCTTAGCACCCAGTTCCATGATTTCCAGAATGTGACCTGTGCAAGCTTCAAAACAAAGGAGCTAGAACGAGAGACTGCTGCCCACAAGCACCGTGCAGCTAACGCAAAGTCACCAAGTACCGCCAGGAATGTGACCAATACTCAGTCAATGTCACCTCCTGCCCAGGCCTCTGGCCTTCATCCTTCAGCTGCTACCCACCCTGGTCCAGTGGTCGAACTGCAGAGCATGCCCAAACCTTATCATTTTGGTTCAAACTCGAAAGAATCATCCTCCAGCATGCAATGTGTAGGTGCAGCCAGCTCACCAAAGACCACTGTAGTGACACCAGGTAAAACCATTGCCACCCTTCATGTTGCTCCGTTGCTGACCACAGATTGAACCAGAAGCGCCATCCTCTCACCCGTTTCAGCTATATTCAAAGCAAGCGGGCAAACAGATGGACGAATCCACCAAACGTGAAGTCAACTTCAGTCTACATACATACAAGCACCATGCACTTGGCGATTATGTCCAGACAATTTGCCAATATGGGACTACTGACTCATATTCCACTGAATCAGTAAGTCTGAGCACCTGCCTTGCTGGCTTTCCTGCTGGCTAATTCTGACTCAGGGTGAACTTGAACATTGCACTGCCAAAGCAAGATATAAGCGTACAAGCCGCAAAGCCACCATCAGACAGATGGCGCAAATTGAACAACGTCAAGCCCGCATTCGACATATTAGGCAGAAACGTCAGCAGGCAGGGAACCCCCTGACTATGGATTCTGATGTTGCCTTTTCTCCTACTAGTCGGTACCAACTTGGCAGTAACCAAAACTACCCGGAACAGATTCCACTGTTTCTGCAAAGACATGCGGGAGACCCAGCAATTAAAGTAAGTCTTTAGTTTGATGATTTAAGACACAGCTGGACAGTGGTCTGAGCAGGGATTCATGACCGCTTTGCAAGCTCACCTCCTCCCACGTATCAAGAAGATGCCAGGCATGGTGTCATCCCCCAGTAATCTCCAGGCAGGCAACCACCAGAGTGGCCTTGGGAGCACTGATCCTGGACTAGTTCTGATACAGAATGACCGAATGTACCAACACAAGGTGATCCGTTTCAATTACACAACCTATGATGTTCGGCGAGCTCAAGAGGTCGTCAACCCTAATACATCACATGCCAATATCATGGTACTTGCTCAAGATGATGTTGGGAAGGATGATGGCCAAAGCCACAAATTTTGGTATGCTCAGGTCCTTGGGATTTATCACGTCAACGCTGTGTATGTTGGTCCTGGGATGGTGGACTACACACCTAGATGACTTGATTTCCTGTGGGTTCGCTGGTACCATAATGAAGAGGCTGGAGAACCGAGCCGCACTTCACGTAGGCTCCACCGACTATCCTTTCCTCCCATGCGCGATGAGGACGCATTTGGGTTTCTGGACCCTGTGGATGTACTGCATGGCTGTCACATTATCCCGGCATTTGCTAAGGGCAGAAGACACCCTAATAACAGTCGCCCTCAAGGCCTATCAGCATGTGCTGGCGATTCCAAGGATTGGAATCAGTACTATGTAGGGCGGTAAGTAACACATCGCCCACATACCCACTCCAACTTTAATGTGCAATAATAGGTTTGCTGATCGAGATGCAGTTATGCGATACCACTGGGGTTTCGGAGTTGGCCATACATATGCTTATTGTCAATGTGATCCCCTTCCAGAGCCTCAGGCTCAGAACGTCGGGCTTTCCCCAGGTTCAGAAGACATGCCTGCTGACATTTGTACCTTCTCTGCGAAAACCACAAGTGTGGATGGATTGGGAAATATGGACCGGAGTGGCCAGCCCAATAGTATGAATGACAGAACCAATATTGATATCTGTAAGTTTTGATAAGAAAGCCTGCTGTTCTTCACCTTCGTTGATGGCAATTGATCAGCAAAACAGGATCAGGCCAGCCCACCCATCAGCATGCAGGTTCACTCAGGTAACATCTGTATGTTCTCAACAATGTATCATTCTTTACTGCAACACTGATTTGGACAACAGCAGTGAATTGCATTCTTGGGCCCCAAAGCCAAATCGACCCCTCTGCTGATACTGATACTAACGATCCTGGGGAGCACCTCCTGTATGATTGTGAAAACGAAGATCTAGGCCTCTCCGACGACAATGACTGGCAAGATGATGATGATGATTGTGATGACTTGGACGACGAGGTGTTTGGCGCATACTACCTGTAGCGGTGCTTTCAACGTCAAGGTGTGGCTCACAAGATCAGTTGAAGTGTATATCTTGTGTTATCGTCTGTAAATTCAATGATATGGATTAGTTCCTCATTTTGTCCTGCCAGTAACTTTGCAAGATTCTTGCATTACTGTATCAATGACTCGGATACGGTTGATCAATCACACACCGCACAGAAAACCCCTGGACCCTTTATTTAACGATCGACCCTTTTGCGGCTGTCAGGGTCGCGTTAGTAAAGGGTCACGGTCTCCTCTGATCTCTGTCAGGTTTCCCTGCCTCCCTTGAAGTTTATTATAAATATCCACTGGCAGCTCACCACTGTGACTTGGAATTGCAAATCTCGCCCTGTGACCTCCGATTCAGCCCGCCTGTGCTGCTATGCCAGATGATGAAAACGATCCACCATCGAACCCCCCAACCCATCGATGTTCCAGCAACACCCTTGAATGGGGCCCTCGAAAGAAACTGTAAGCCTCTGTTGCACCATGTCGTTCATTGCAGATCTAACAACATGCGCCAGGTGTGCCACTGACCCTCTCATTCATCATGGACGTCACTTTGGCCAGGCAGTCCACGCGCTCTGTAGCATCCACACTCTACTATTGAACAGTGATATGGTCACCCGCTAGCCTGAGCTCCGGATCAGTATATATCGGACACTGACAGTCCCTTCCTCGACCTTCCGCGTCGCCCGATTGTCGTCCGAACACGCTTTCGCGTCCCCGATCACGCCCCGACCAATATCGGACTCCCTCGACCTACATCGCGACTTATCGTATGACTTCGGATGCATTTGCGTGTGTTCCTACTCCTTCGGAATGCCCTTTCAACACTTCCTCACCTTTCGCGAGGTTCCCTAACATGGCCGCGGCCGCCGTTTATGACATATTCGTGCAGGGACGACGGCGTCTTACGAAGTCACGACGCGGTCTCTTTCATGCTCCGCAATTACAACAATAAGACACTTCCGTTTCGCTTTAGTTCCTTTTCCTTATGTTTTATCCTTGGTTGCGGTTCTTTATTGTTCTGATACATTTTGATCCACATCATATGGTCTTCTGACCTTATTCCCATTAGGTACTTTCTTTCTAAAAACATATAAAAGACTGTAGTATTTACTTAGAAAAGAACAAGAACTCGTCTCAGCTCCTATCGTCTCTAAATCTAAGAGTCTAACTTGAAGATTAACTCTCGACTAGTCCGAAGTTCTGCGAAACAATCGCGAACTTCATCGTGACAATTCGTAACTCGTTATCGTATTGCATATTGTCGTATTCATCCCTCTAACACCATCATCGTCATCGACATCTATTGTTGAGTCAATTATATCATTTCTGACCCCCGTTATATCGCGCGTTCAACGTTCGATCATCGCGCGCGCATATCGGGTGTCCGCGACCATCGTCAGACTATCGTAAACTCCATCGCACTCTTCATGCGGCCATCGCGTACCATTATAGGCGTCTGTGATAGACATTCAAACACCTTGCACCCTTCCTCCAGCTTGTGTAGTACTGAACGATCACATTTAGGTGTTTTGTTTGGTTTTCCTGGCCGAGTATCATCAACGGCATCCTCTGTGCAGGGGAGCATGCCGATGACCCGGAAGAGTCCTTCACCCCAGAGTCTGCCATCATACTCCATCTGCTACTACCTCCTGATGTCTTCTGTTAGGGAAAGACGGGAATACCGGGTCTATGAAACACTGCTGAAGACGATCTCCAACTTCGAAGAGCGACTGATGAACTCCTCTGAGGAGGAGATTGCGATGATCGCCGACCTGGCTAGTCTTGATCCACTCATTTTCCCAGGCTACACTGACCATCTCCTTAGCTGCAAAAAGGGGCATCGAGCGCCAGATCGGATGATACCAAGAGTCTCAAGAGCGTCATGATTGACTGGATCACCCCACGTGGACAGTCGCTCACCCCTTCAATTGCACGCAACATCAAAATTGATCGCGGGTTCAATCACAAGGCCACAGGTGCTTTACTCTGTCCAACTGGCCTTGATTGGTCAAATGCCGAGTTGCATGTACCACTCCTTCTGCCCCGACATCTACTATGGCATGCTGAACATTCACCTCCTATAGAGTGCAAGAGCAGCTTCATAATGGAACTTATATGGTGGCTGGAGACCAATGGCCTGTTTTCACTTACAAGGACTGCAAATACGACCCAGAAAATCCCTGGGATGGTCTGTTTCGTAGTGCTCTTCTGGTTTCAGTGGGCAGTTGTTCATCTCTCGTTGCCTGAGATGCCTAACTCTTTCATTCACAGACCTACAAGCACATCTTTACTTCCCCAAGCTCAGTTGACAAGGAGCCAAAGGCCACGCGCTCAGGAAACGCCCGCATACATGGTATGACCCGAGTCACCCCCACATCTATTGCCTATGCTGCTACACAGGTTCGTTGTTATTATGAAGCCCTCACTTAATTGAGTTCTTTCGAGTTAGGCGAGATTTGCTCCCACCGCCTCCGCTGTCTTCACAAGATCGGATACAATTACGGACTCTGAACGATTTTACACAAGTGTGCTTGATTTGTTTGAAGATCCGGAAGAAAATGCTGAGGTAAATGACCTACTTCTTTGGTGGAACCGGTGAGTAAAGACTTTTGCTGGAAACGCATCAGGCAGAACTAAACATGGGACTTGACAGCCAAATCTTTCCCTCTCATTCATCGTCCAAGCGTCCCGTTACGAAGGATAGTGCGCTTGCCAAAATCAAGGAGAGGAGAGCCGCACAGAAAGTGGCGGCGGCAAGTTTGGTTCCTCGTAATTAGATGAATTCATCGCTGTTGCATTATCAAATCAATGATGCCTTTTTATTACCTTGTTGCCCAAACGAAAACACCAAGAATTGCCTGATCATTTCGGTCTCTACCTGCCGGCCCCTGCCCACATGTTAGGCATAGTTCGCTCTTACGCTGTTGGCTTACATTTATCAGACTTGGAGCATTTGTCCCAGCCAGCTAACCTTGGCTATCCCCCACCTCCGGCATAGCTTGCAACTCTCACCAACCCCCCCCCTTCTTGCACCCTCTCAGACTTCCGCCCTACGTCTGTAAGTGTTGTCACTTAGGCCCCAGCCATATGGCTTAAGATCATACTTGCACCAGCCGGGTGTGGCTTGCAAAATTCATAAACCACGGAGGTCTTGTAGCCTTTGAGACCCCGCCTGCCAGCATCGGAAGTAGGGCTGCGCACCGTGACCATACAGTACAGAATGGACGGTCCTGTAGTACGGTTGCCGTACCCGTGCTGTTTGGGCTCAGCTCAGTAAACTGGACAGATGGTAGACGGGACGGTCAATGACCGTCCAATACCGTCGCAAAACGGCCGTTGACGGCTGTAGTACGGTAGTGTATGGGTACCCCTGACCAAACCTTATTCTAGCACTCACATCAAGACCGAAATCCCCTCAGAGACTTTCTTATGTCACGCCAACACCATTGAAGCCAAACAGTTAAACATGAAAAATTTTAAAGCTCAGAAGAATGCAAACTATTTCCATCTAAACGACATGAATAATGATTATATAGTAAAAATGGTCTCTCTTCTCGTGTCGTCCTCGTCGTTTCTGTCCTCCCTAGTATTGTCCCCATCCTCCCTGGCGTCATCCCGCTCACGCTGTTCCTGGCCCTTTCATCCCCTTCATTCCTGGTGTTGTCCCGCTGTTCATGGCCCCTGCTGTTCGTTGTCTTGGGTATCCCTCATGGGCGGCCATGTTCACTTCATCCCTTGTTGGCTTGTGATTGGCGCTCGTGGTCCTCCCGCTGTTTAGAGGGTATCGTAGTCCTCGTTGTGGTCTCCATTCCTGCCGTGCTTCATTGCTCAGATTCCGTCGTCTTGCTGTCTACTTTCCTCGCAGCGGTTGTGGTGTTGGTGGCCGTGTCAGTCCCTTGGCGTTGTTTTTTGCTGGGCAGCGGGTCTTCCTTGGTCGTTGGGCATGGGTGGGGTTGTCGTGTTGTTGGAACAGTGTTAAAACCTATAATAAATGACATTAAGTTGATTGAAAGAGAAAAAAAGAAACGAAGAGAAAGATTATCTGCCCAAATGACGTCTCTGGTCGTTTGGGCCTGTTTTGTGCGTGATGTGGCCCAGCTCCTCTCCCCTGCTGTTGGTTCGTGCCCTTGTTGTTCGTTTCCCTAGTCGTTCATCGCTTCTTTGTCAGTTGTCCTCGTTGTCCTAGTTTCCCGTTGTCCTCTGTAGTCGATGTTCATTGCGCCTGTATCCCCATCATCGTCGCTTTTTGTCCTCTTATTCAACAGATCGATATTGGTTCTTCCATCATTACCAGTATCTTCAACTTTACACTTCGAACGTGTTTTTTCTTTCTTTCAAGTTTAAGCTAACTACTGTTTGTATCCCTTTTTTAGGTTCTAACTTTGTGATAATAAACCGACACGCTCAACCGCTGCACTTTATCCTGTGCCACCGCTGCAAGCCTCTGCTTGCAGGGTGGATAACATGATGCCGACACTATGGGACAACGGACGACAGGAGAGGGGACGACGCCAGCACCAACGCCAATGGCGACAAACAACAAGAATGACAAACGGGGAACAACAAACCAGGGGAACATTGAACGTGAACAGTTCAACAGAATTCATCAGCATTTTAGGTTCCGTCTAATGCCATCTACCGTACAACGGCTGTCTCCGTACCCGTCCCGTAGCCGTCAGGGCTCTCTCAACCAGACTTGATGGACGGTGGATGGGTGAACTGTACCCGTCATCTGACCGTCGATTGTACGGCCATACCCGTCAGACGGTACGGTGCACAGCCCTAATCGGAAGGTAGGTAAGCGGGTCCCATTTGGCTGGCCCTCTGCTCATTCAGCCCCGACCAGCCAGCATTAGATCATGCTAGCGCACGTCAGGTGCAGCTTGCTGATTTCATAAGCCACATGCACCCTGCAGCGACAGACGAGTGGGTCTAATCTAGCTGGCCTCTGCTCATATTGATATTCCTCTGGCGTGGTTTACAGATTCTGCCAGGTGTAAATTTATTGCTTCCCCAGACATGCTTGTCTCGCGGCAACATCTTTCCGGGACCAGCGACAAGTTTCACCAGGTCTCTCGTCAACTATATCCTCATAGACATCGCAAGGAATTGTTGGAACTTCGTCTCATAACACCATCCTCCAGGAGATGCTGGCGGATTTGACAAGGTCTTGTAGCCTTTGAGATACCATCTGCCAGCCTCGGAAGGTAGGTAAGCATTAGATCATGCTAGCGTATGTCAGGTGCAGCTTGCCGATTTCATACACCATATGCACCCTGCAGCAACAGATGAGTGGGTCTAATCTAGCTGGATATTGATATCCCTCTGGCATGGTTTACAGATTCTGCCAGGTGTAAATTTATTGCTTCCCCAGACATGCTTGTCTCGTGGCAACATCTTTCCGGGACCGCATCAGGAAAACTACATGGTCTTTTTCTTTGCACTTGGGCATCTTTGTCTTTCATAGGAGACTTTTTTCTTACTTCACCTTTCGGGACCGTCTTTTGCTTCAGCTTTTAGAACTTCGTATACTTGATCTTATCACTTTCAGTAGTTTTGCTGCTTCGGCTTAGCCATCCACTCTTGAAATTCACTAGCATCTTTTATGCCACTAAAGTTTGTGGGTTGTACACATATGTTTCAAGTTCTACCTGACTGCCTACTAGTGGTTTTATTTCATAACTCGGCTAACTCCCGAAAGATAACATTTAAATTCTAGAAAGCTATCTCATGTGCATTGTGGTCAGCGTACTTATTTACATAGAATAGACGGAATGCATCTAAAGAATCACTAAACGTAAGGGTACGAGGAATCAAATTGGGACCTGCAATGCCAATGAGATGTGCGCCGCGAAGGATGCTGTCAACATGAATAATTGAGGTCATACGTCGACCCCGATCAACATCGGGCATCACCCTCAAAAGTCCTGTATCCTCACAAGGGAAGTCACCGTACTGCGTGAACCACTGGACTAATGCACAGGAGTACTTGCATCCAATGAAAGTGAATGACAGGAAAAGATTTACTCAAGCAACATGTAGCCCACAAAATCCTTCCACATCCAGGTCTTTATCAACGTAAATGCAATCATAACGTCTGGGACCACCTTTCCATGATGGTGTCACACAAATACGTTCACGGTGCATTCCACCAATTCCCAAGAGGTCGCTGGGAGCATAATAAGTCGAAATCGCAGAATGAAAGACATCGACTCGAAGGGAGCCAGGGATTTCTGGACAGGATGTGAGCGGTACATCCATGCCACACATCTCTGAATCAGGGAATAGCTGGTCATAAAGGAAACGGCGGATATATTCTGGAAGTTTCGGTTGATGAAGGCGTAGAGCGAGGGCATCAAGGGGCTTCAGATAGTTTCGAGCTAAAAGGACCACATATTGATTAGCGAGAGCAGATGCTGGAATGGCAAGTCACCTTACCTGGATATCGTGCGAGCTTCACATCACCCAGAGACGTCTGTCCCGGAGCATCCTCTGTCTCGTTGTCCTCCTCTTCATCTGGCACATACAGCAGTAGGGGTTCAGGAGATATGTTAGGTGCCAAGCACGGACCCTGCAACATTCCGCGCGCCTCAAAATCAACTCGTGATGCAGCGAGTTTGTCGAGACGCTGATTAGTCAATAGCATCTGACCCAGAGGTTGATTGCGACTGGAACGACGCCATGGCTCCTTGACTGCCTTGATATGCTTGGATTCGGTAATTGACGAACAAAGTCCATTAGGCGCACCAAATAGTTGAATGAGCCGACGATAGTGGGAAATGGAGTGTTGACGTGGCAGAGAAAAATCGTCACGGATACCGAGGTCTCTGAAGATCTCTCGCTCTTGGTGAAAACATTCAACGGCCGCATCAATTTTGAGCAGTGTGTCCTCATCAATTTGGAAGTGTCGTACCAGATAGCAGAACTCCATAAATGCACTGATTGCACAGACCATTTGAGATGGGATGTGACCAGCAACAGCAGGAAGAAAGACCTTAGGATGCAATATATTGATGGGAATTCTATTGAATTTCACGGTGTAACCGTAGGTTACAGCAGTACATCACGTGACCATTACACACATGACCATGTGACCTTAGGTAGACATCCACATAGAGCAGAGACTGTCCAGTCATCACTAGCTACCGCTATAGACTGCATTGCCCAAGCTTTAGGGCTTCTTGCTTGTGCTCCCGGCCTGTCCCTGTGAGACTGCACGCCTCCATCTGGTGACAACAGGTCGATTCGACTCTACGTGCGTTTGCTTCATTTCGGAGCATTTTCATTTCGGTCTACTGCTATCTCAGTCTTCTGTCTTCTGTCTTCTGGCTTCTGTCTTCTGTCTTCTGTCTTCTGTCTTCTGTCTTCTGTCTTCTGTCATTCAGTCATTCTGTCACCTGCCACTGCCCTACTGTCCACTTCAGATAGTCTACTACCTCAGCTAAACATTTACCAGCATGGGAAAGAAAAAATCGGCTGCAAAATCTACAGTGCCTACAACAGGGCCACAATTCCCTGATTTTGACACTGATCTGTCAACTGCACTCGACGACGAGCACACACAAGCAAGGCAGAAGCTTGCATCCGAAGTCTCACACATACGAGAATATCAACCTGATGCTTACAACGAGATTTCGAAGCGAGGCCACGAGGAGGGTTTCGGACAAGCGCAAGATGACTATATTGAGATGGCCCAATGGCAAAACGAGGCAGCATTCGAGAGAGGTAAACAGGAAGGGAGGAGATTAGCCTATGAAGACCTGAGGAAGGCAAAACAACCGCCTCCACCATCAATTTCCACAGCTTTCTCGAGAAGGCAAACTACGACAACATCGTCGAGTTCTGCGACTGGGCATCGACTACCAGTGACGGTGCGAATCTCAAGCAGCTTTGGACAAGGGCAATAGAGGAGGGAAAGAAGCGAGGAATGGAAGAAGCGAAGGAATCTGCATATGAAGAAGTGTATGATGAGGGATTCGCGGACGGGCGAGAGAAAGCCCTGCAAGACGAGTTCGCATTCGGCGAGCAGCACTCAGAAGGGTTTCGAGAGGGTTTCGCCTTAGGACTGAAAACTAGCTCCACTTCCGAGGCCGCCGTTACCCAAACGGAACCCTGTGACGAGCCGCCGCGTCCACTGAGAGATGCGGGGACGTCCACAGAAACTGTTCCCCAACCCTCCACTGCCTACGTCGACACTGACACCCAGGTCAGCACCCTCACCGTCGACGCCGTTACACAAACGGCACCCAATGAGAAACCCACCAGCCTGTCGTCACCACCGTCACCGTCACCGTCACGGCTGTCAACGTCGTCGACAACGGCCACCACATTCTCTCCACCACTGTCAAAACGGCCAGCCGCACCTCGGAAACGATGGCACACACTGCCCAGTCGACCTACAGCCCCACAGCAGACTTCCCAGCCCGTCCTCTCGCGCCCTGAGCCCCACCGTTCTGCCGCCACGTCACTCATGACAACGGCGGCAACGCCTGCTATAAGCCCCGGGAAACAGCGTCTAGAGCCGGGCCCAGCACCCAGACAGCCACTACCACCACGGAGACGGCCACCGTTGCACCTGACAGCCCAATACAACAGTCTAAAGCCCAGCAAATGGCATTATGCACCTACGCGCCCACGCGTTCGTTAGAACGCGTTGTTTGTTCGACAGACGAACCCTACGGCCCCCACCGCCTCCAACGACGATCCAGGAGCCTCCCCACAGCTCCCAGTGCCCCCCAGCTCGTCCCCCAGGCCCCCGTTCTGAACCTCGAACCACCCAGCGCAACGGCCACGTCACTGACGACGACGGCCCAATCCCCAGCTCTGCCCCATTCAGGACCACTGCCAGCAGCTCTAGAACAACGAGGCACACGGCTCGACGCAGCAGAACGCCCGCAAAATGAGTCCCAGCCACCCAGATCACCACCAAACCCCCCGGAACGAGCCGTTTCACCACCAGCCGTGTCCCACGCACCCACCACATCTGACACACCCCAGCTGCGTCCACAGCCCCCTGTTGAGCAACACGAGCCCTCTCACTCGTCAGAAAAGCCCAAGAAACGGAAGAAGAAGCGTGGTTCACTGCAGCTGAATCCCCTGCCCTCTCTGTCACCCGCTACGTCGCCGTCAACGCCACCCATGCCTAGGGTAACCCCCCATTCGCTGCCCATCCCCTGGTCACTGTCTATGCACCCCAGCCTGCCCCAACTCATCTGCAAACGAGCCGTCTCGCCACTCTCTGCGCCTTTGACGGCTGCCAACACATCTGAAGCCCTGGCAGCTGCTGTTCTACAGCCCCCGTCTCCTACCACACCCTCTCTGAGCCCCATACCACCATGTTCGACACCTGCACCTATGCGTTTTGACTGGGCTGACGACACCGCATCGTTACCCACTGCCCCCAGCACCCTGCCACGAGACCTCTCTGGTCTTCGGTCGAACCTCCCAGGCCCATTTCGATCCTTATGGAGGCGCATTCGACGGCACAACACTGTTCGACGACGAGCTCCACCCCATCTCTGTATACCCTCAGAACAATTTCTTTCACCATCTTACATTCACCTGTCTCATCCCCAATCTTTCATCACTCGACGACATCCCTCTGGTATAGGCCCAGGCAAACCTGTCATCACTGTTCCTTCTGGAACTACAGCTCCTGCTTCTACACCTGTTCCTCCAGTTCTAAAGCTTGACTGGGATCAGGACCCCCGACTTGTCAATTTGAGTCAGGCCCTGTGTGCTCTGGGATGGATACCACCATGTTGAGCTTTCCTTTTCTTTTATTACATATATTTCATTACTATCTCCTGATATCCTTTCCTTTTCTTTTCTTTTCTTTGATTAGAGTTCAGTGGCAATGAGGACGTTGCCTTTGTGGAGAGGGGCACATGTAACCGTAGGTTACAGCAGTACATCACGTGACCATTACACACATGACCATGTGACCTTAGGTAGACATCCACATAGAGCAGAGACTGTCCAGTCATCACTAGCTACCGCTATAGACTGCATTGCCCAAGCTTTAGGGCTTCTTGCTTGTGCTCCCGGCCTGTCCCTGTGAGACTGCACGCCTCCAACAGGAGAAGCAAACCTTCATTAAAGCCTTTGAGTCATCACCTGTCCATTGCTTGAAACCACGGCCTTCAGGAAAGCGTCATAAACTGGGAAATGATGGTACAGCTGCAATTCTATCATAGAAAAATTTATTAACAAGCGTAATACAATGACTGAAAGTGCCGCCTACCGCCGATCAATATCTGCAAGAATCTCATTTGCCCCGCTTGGGCTGTGAACACTCTCAAGGTATTCAGTTACCCGGGTGACGGGGTGGTCCTTGAAAGTGCCTTTGATGATCTGGTGGAGTAGATCAGGCGATAGAAGGTGATGGATATCAGCTCTAGGGAAGTGAGCGGTGAAGGGCTGTAACGAGGTTAGAGTGGAGGTAGTATTTCCGAGAATGGCATACATACAATAACATCTGAGATAATTCCATATCCTTCCCATAGTGTCTTCGGGTCATCAGGAAAAGCGGCTCGAAGTCTATCAGTATGTTCATGAGATCGTGGTACTGCAGTTGGATCACCATCGAGATCACTGGGTAGCGCAGTACATCTAAAGAAAGTAAGTATGTGTCATATTCACAAAAGAACACTCACTTTGGACACCAGCTGGAGACAACACATGTGAGAAGTGTTTGTTCTGGATAATCTGCAATATAAGGGCCTAATCCATATATGACGCATCGGAAGTGCCCATCACTACACCATGTAACCCAAGGTTTTGTCATCCATGGCTTGAATGAGAATAGAATCCTTGCCAACGAAGAGTGAAATAATTGTCGCCGAAATCTGCGAAACTCAGCACTACCCTGAAACTGCTTGTCCGCTACGGAAAAATTATCAATTATATATATATATACA
>QFEU01007845.1:0-10477 GCA_003316345.1 Tricholoma terreum | reverse complement strand
TGCGGCTCTTGATTGGAAGGGTGAGAGCGCTGATAGTTGGGGTAGTTGGATGGTTATGGGAAAGAAGATGAGGACGTACTGTATTGAACGACGCCTTTTTGTCGGAGGACACTGGGGTCGCCCCACCACGGGTTCTGTGGAAGAGGTGAGTAGGTGAGTGGAAGGAGGAAATGGGGACATACGTATACTTTGCCTGTGTATTGATGTGTGAAGCGAGGAAAGTGGATATGCTGGTGTACGTACCTCCAGGCATGTCGCTGAATCGCGCAATAGAGGGCCTCATGATGGTTTTGAGTGAAGAATGCCGGTTCAGTCCGCAGGGCAAACAAAGAACCAAACATTTCCTTCTTTCAAGCAACAACAGAGGTAAGATATTTTACGTCGTGATAATGACACATGGCTTGATATGGGGGAGACAGATGCTCTCTCACGACATACTGTATACATTGGCGAATTCGCTGGGCTGGCTGGCGATGCTGGCGGTGGTTGGATACCACTTTGTGGCAGTGAATGGGGGACTAATGAGCAGGTGAGATGATTACAACTGTAGCGGATGTATGCTGACAGGGAGGAAGATCGGGGGGTGATGGGAGATGAATCTGAGATTGTAGAGAGGAGTGGTGTTGTGCTGCTGTATTCTATACTACTCTGCTACTCTACTATTCTACTATTCCTCCTCCTCCCTCCTGCGTGACTATATAACCCTGTACCCTGTGACACTGTGTGACAGCTCTGTGCTCTGTTGAATTTTCACGCAAGGCTGAGCCGTGTGCGCTTCTCTTCATTATCGACATCTTTTTTCTATTCATAATTCAAATCCCTTTGTGTACGTCCCTATCATGTTGTCACCCCTTCCCCCCACTAACTCCTTCCAGTCTGACCCCCACGGCGTCCCAGCCACACATGAACAACCCTTCCTCCTCTTACCCTCCCCCGGGCGGAGGTCCAGGAATCAATCCCGCCCTCCTCGCATCCTTTTCCAACCAGCCACAGCCAAAGCAAAAGTACCCGTCCTCTATGGGCGCTGTCAACCCCGCTCACCTCATGAATGGCATGGGCATGATGGGTCCCATGCAGGGTGTCCACCCGTCAATGAACCCGGCTCAGCTGCTGCAACAGCAACAGCAGATCATGAATGGCATGGGCAGCAATGTCAATATGATGCCCATGGGCGGCTCTATGGGCATCAACCCAGCTGCACTTACTTCATCACACCCCCAATCGAATCCTTCCTCTCAATTTCAATCCCAACAACACCACTCCTCCACGAACCCACACCTGTCTAGCGCGCAAAATGCACATATCAGTGCTGTCATGGGGGTCAGTCCCCAACAGTTCCAGGCTCTCTCGCCGCAGGAGCGACAGCAGAAGATGATGCTTTTGCAGCAGCATCAGATGCGCGAGCGCGAGAGGCATATAATGAGTGGCGGCGGTAGCGGTGGAGGTCCGGGTGCTCCTGGAGGCATGAACATCAACCCAAACATGAACATGAACATGGGTGCGGGTTCGGGTCAGCAGCAGCAGCAGCAGCAACCGCAGCAGTTTCGTGACCAGCAGCAGGCGGGGATCAATATCAGCGGTATGGGTATGGGTGCCCAGCAGGCCCAGCAGGGGGGTGTGATGCCGTTCCGCGATCAGAGTATGGGCATGCAAGGGATCCAGCAGCAGCATCAACAGCAGCAGTCGATGATGGGGATGGGCGGTGTGAATATGGGTATGGGAATGTATGGGGCCCAAAACCAGAATACCCAATCGCAATCACAACCACAGAATCAGGCCCAGAACCAGACTCAGCAGCAGAACACCCAGAACCAAAACCAAGAACTCGTGCAAGCTTTTCTGGCTCGTAACGCTGCTTCCCCCTCTGCTTCTACCAACACTTCAGGCGGCGGAGGGAGTGGAGGTTATTACGACCGACCGTCATCACGAGCTGGTCCAGCTATGAATATGACTCCTGCCATGAACGCGATGAATACTGGGATGGGCATGAACCCGAACGCGAATATGCCCCCTCCTGCTGGGCTTCCTCGTCCGGGAATGATGGGCGGCGCTGGTCAGGTGGGAATGTCCATGAGCCCCATGAATATGCGTCAAGGGATGGGCATGGGCATGGGCATGCGTCCTCCGAGTCGTGCAACGGGTGGGACGGATGGTGGTGGTGTGGGTGTTAATGGGTTCAAGGCGCAGACGCAGGTCAATCCTTACCCTCAGCAGCAGCAGCAGGGACAGGGTGGTCAAGGACTACAGTACGGGGCTCAGCATCAACAGCAACAGCCGAGTCAACAACATCAGACTCAACATCCACCACAGCACCAACAGCCGCAGTCTCAATCTCATCCACAACAGCCTCAATCCCAACCTCAGCATTCCCAACAACCGCATCAATCCCAGCCTCAACATCCACAACAACAACCTCAACAGCACCAGCACCCCCAACCTCCCCAACCTCCACAACAATCGCACCACCAACTGCACCAACACCAGCCGCACCCGCAACAACAACAGCAACAGCAACAGCCACCCCCACGCACCAACGCCTCTTCCCCATTCCCTACTTCCGGTACATCAGCCACCTCTGCATCCCCCCCAATGCCTAGTTCGCCTTATCGAGGGGCGAAGAGGAAGGTCGGATTGGACGCGTCGCCTAGGATGGGTGTGATTGGGCTTGGTCCTAGCGGAGTGGGAGGACCAATGGGCCCGCCGTCGGTTCCTCCCAGGAGTTTGTCCGCTGCGTCTTCGAGTGGACATGGCTCCGTTTCAGGTGAGAGGTCGGGGGAAATGAATGGGTATATGGGGTCGCAAGGACAAGGACAGAGATCGCCTTCGTCGTCTGTGTCGATGCCTGGTGGAGTTAACGGAGTCAATGTCGGGATGGGGATGGGGATGGGAGGGATGACGGCGGAATTGCCTTTGAGGCATGCACAGCCGTCTCTATCACAACCACAACCACAGCAGCAGCAGCAGCAACAACAACAACAGAGACAGCCATCACTCCCTCGTCAAGGGTCTGTAGCGCCGAAACAGGGGAGCGTGCCTCCTCCCGATAGTGGTGTTGTTCCTCCATCTACTTCTACTCCTGCGCCTGCGCCTGCACCCTCGTCGGGTTCAGCGGTACCGGCTCCCGCCGCATCAACACCACCTACTACGACCACCACTGCGCCTACAATGCCATACCTCCCGCCCCTCCCAGCAAACGTCACATTGAACCCCTCCGTCACACGAGTCAAAATTGTACCCCTGATCAACTCTGTCTCGCTCATTCCTCCGCTCTCCGACGAGGAGATAAGTGATGTGAAAGAGTGGATGGAGGTGGACAAGGTATATGAGGGGGTGTATAAGGGGATGAAGGAGAGGATGACGGCAGAGGCGAAGGATGCGTTGTACGGGTGGGGGAAGGGGGGGTGGTGGGAGAAGGGTGGTGTGGGAGGGGGGGAGAATGTGTGGGGGAATAGGTGGAGGAAGCCGAGGGAACCTTTTGATGTTAGGTATCCGAGGACGAGGAGGGAGAGGGAAGGGAGAGGACGAAGGGGGACGAGGAGGGAAGGGTTGAGGTTGTGAGTGTTTTTGTTTCGTTTTGGGAGTTTGTGCTGATGAGTGCTGCACATCTTTCTTAGACCGAGAACACTCCGTGATGTGGATACGGATAGGCCTGAACAGCTGGTTCCTATCCGTTTGGAATTTGATGTTGAACATCATAAAATGCGGGATACGTTTGTCTGGAACCTCAATGGTATGTTCTACATATAAACACGTATTACAGCCCATCAATAAAATCTTTCCACACACAGACCCTATCGTAACACCAGAAAACTTTGCTCAGACTGTAGTAGAAGACTACAACCTCTCAGCAAACTACCATGCTGTGATTGTCAAATCTATCAATGACCAACTGACCGACTTCAAGGCTCATTCGGGGTTATACGATGCGGACGGTGCTGAGCTTTCTTCTCCCATACTCGGGATTGTCGGTGTGGGGCTGAAACCTGGGGAAGATACGTTGAAGGAGGGGGTTCTGGATGAGGAGAATGGGCAGTGGTGGGGGGAGTGGCGGAAGCGGTTGAAAGTTTTGGAGAAGGGGGGTAGTGGGAGAAAGGTGAGGGGGAAGAAGAGACGGAAGATGAAGGAGGAGGATGGGGAGGATGGGGATGTGGAAGACGGGTTTGGGATGGACGCTGAGGATAAGGTGATGAAATGGGAGAAACCGTTGCCGCTGGAGGAGATTGATGTTAATGAGCAGATGATGCATGAGGATATGCGGATATTAATTAGGGTGAGAAATGGGTTTTTAAAACTGGATTATGGGATGCTGATGGGGTTTTTTCCCTTGGATAGCTGGATATTATTGTTGGGTCCATGAAGCTTGATGATCAGTTTGAGTGGGATCTTGACAACGATGATGCCTCTCCAGAAGATTTTGCAGAGGTTTATACCCAGGAGTTGGGGTTGAACGGCGAGTTCAGGTGGGTTGCTTCGTATTGTAACACTCTGCGATCAAGGTGCTGATCTTTACTGGTGCAGAACTGCCATCGCACATTCCATCCGCGAACAAGTCCAAACATACCAAAAATCGCTCTTCCTCGTTGGCCATCCCTCCGACGGATCACCAGTGCAAGACGAAGATCTCCGATCATCCTTCCTACCAAGCCTTAGCTCTGCCGCCAGGCCTACAGACCAAGTCCCATCCTTTACTCCTCTCCTCAACTATCTCAGCGACGGCGAGATCGAGCGGAACGAAAAGGAACGAGACAAGGACATGAACAGACGCAGGAAACGAAACACCAGAGGACGACGTGGTATCGCTCTTCCAGACCGTGAACCCATCAGGACTTATCGTACTCCTGCGATCGGGTTTCCCGAGCTTGATGCCGCGACACTGGCACTCGCAGCAGCGGCCAACGCACCAATGTCAAGACGCGCTGCAGCTGCCGCCGCCTCAGTTACTATCGCCAACATGGTGGCGTCTGAGAACGGGACGGCGTTCCTACCCCAAATGCCTTCTACGATGGTTCCCCAGCCTCCTCCTATGGTTGTCAAGGAGAAGAAGACGGCTAAAGGTCACTTTAAAGCTCCGCCTTTTTCGCCGAGTGTTCTGCGGGCTCGTGCGCAGGTAGCTGCGCCTACGGTGTCTACGGCGGCTGATGTATCCAAGCTGCCTCCGCCGTTGGAGAACGATCCTCCGCCTGCGCCGCCCCCGATGGCGACAGCTGTGTCTGGAGGAGCTTCTACGTCTGAGAGTAAGGCTGTCAAGGTTATCACGGCGAAGAGGGCGAAGGAGTTGGAGAGAGAGGCGAAAGAGAAGGAGTTTGCGGACGGGCAGCATGCCAACTTTATTGATGGGGTTTGGCATTGTTCAAATTGTGGCTGTCCGGAAAATATCGCTATTGGTCGGAGAAAAGGACCGCTGGGTGATAAATCGCAGTGTGGTACTTGTGGTATGTCTCTTTTTCTTCTTCTTTTGGGAAAAGGCAATAATGGTGGGTTACAGGCAAATTCTGGCATAGACATAGACGGCCGCGGCCTGTCGAGTACAACACTGATCCCGACTTTCATAGTGGGATCAAGCGTGATGCTGAAGTGGCGAAGACAACCGCGGCTGCCAAGAAGCGGGGTGGAGCCGCCGCTTTGCGGGCTCAGAGCGCAACTGTACCTGCTACGCCCGCTGAAACGTCTGGAACACAGACACCGTCACGTTCGAACGGAGACGTCGAAGTGTCATCACGTCTATCGCCCGGTCCTGGTCCTGGCCTAGAAGATGATAGAGCGATCTCCCCAGTGTCTACAGCATCGAGTGGATCGGAGCCACCGCTTGCTCAGAGGCTTAAACTTAACGGACTGAATTCTCATACTTCTGCTCCAGCCCCTTTGACCCCCACGCCGAGTGCGGGTCCCCATTCTGCTAATAAAGCAGACCCGCCGTCAAGTAGAGCTGCACCTACATCGACGAATGCTGCTGGTTCAGCACCTACAAGTCCTACAAGACCCTGGGTACGTTTTTTTTATTGACGTCATTTTTGTTTTTGTTCATTTATCGTTGGATCTTCTTTTTTTTTCATAGCCCCCGCAATGGCTGACGAGTGCCAAAGAAACCATGAAGGCGAAATACCCCAATGATAAATTCGAAATCATTTTACGCAAAGTCAACGCAACGAGCTCGCCAGAATGGCGTATCAAATGCTTAGATTGTCCTGGGAAGGTACGATTCCAAGTTATCCGTTGAAATGGTTTGATGTTCACGCGGTTTTCGATGTAGTTATATACCCCTGGTCCTGGAGAAACGTTGTCCAATTATGAGGTGCATCTGAAGAATAGGCAGCACAGGCAACGTGTGAATGAACGATTGAACGGAACTGATTCATAAAAATTACTCGTGGAACACATACCTCCTTCGCTTTTCGCTTTTTTTTTTTTTTTATGGCTCTCTAATGTCTCTATTGTGTGTGTTTCGTCTAGCTTGTTGTTTTCCTTGCTCATGGCTCTCTGTACTGCTATCTGTTTGATCCTGTATAATTTCAAACTTTCATTTTTTTTTCTCCCTCCGGCTATCTGCACTACCAGCGAGCCTAGATCCTTGTTCTAACGTTCAGTGTCGGTAAGTCTCCGCAAACTCCTCTCTCGCCAACGCTTCAATAAAGCTACTTTCATATCCATCACTATCACCAGCTTCCTCCGAGTCGATCATCGTAATTCCGCCTTCCTCTTTGTCCTCCGTGAGATCTGCGAACAACTGCAGTCTGCTAAGTCTATGCCTCTGAGCAAGCGGTGGCTCAGATCCACGCGATGCTGTAGACGCTGGGGAGATCGCTCTACCATTTTCTGGGCCAGCACCAGGACCGGGTGATATGCGTGAAGACCCTTCGATTGCTCCGTTTGAACGCGATGGTGTCTGTGCTCCAGACGTTTCAGCGGGTGTAGCAGCCACGAGATTTGGGCGGTTTAGTTCAAAGTGGACATCTCGTTCAGCTTTATTTTTTGTCGCCTCAGAATCTGATACAGACATTTTAGAGGATCGGAGTGAGCTGATGGCTGGCACATGTAGATCGGCCGGCGGTCCTACGGTTCCAGAGTGATAGGAAAACAGTGTAGATGCAGATGGGTTTGTGCGAGGAAAACCTACAATTACGATAGTTGCACCAGTCACTCACCTGATACACGCTGATATGTCACCGCGGGTGAATTCCATTCCTGCATGATATGATCGAGGGAGGAAGCGCTGAGCTCCAGGACTAAAAATAGAATCTGAAAGGTTGATTAAAGGCTTGACTTGCTGGCAACCAATTGCCGGACACGCACCAGATAATCGGAACCACCCTTCATCATCCGTAGCATTCAACAGGGCAGACGTAATGCTATCTATACCTTGGACATCTACGTGAGGGGATTTTCGGATGTCATCACGCCCTCCATATAGGCTTTGGTAAGAAGCCGACCAGGTCCGATGGCGATGACATCCAGTTGGGCCTCAAATCTCGCCAACTGCAAGTCAGGCGATTGGGAAGTCATGGACGAGTGAGGGTCCCTTCAGCGTAACGTGAAAAGCACCGGTTGGCGATGAGCGCTGAGCATCAATCTGACCATGTGGTTCGAGTCAAGACATGACGCTGAATGGTACCGCGAAAAGCCGTTAGACAGCCCAATGAAGGTGCTAATGAAATTCAACGAGAAATGAAACGAAACAGATTCGTCTAAAATTCCACGGTTTATCCTGTAAAGTATTCTATATACTGGACATGTATGCTAGATGTCTGTGCACTCAAATCTGTGTTAATCGGTGGAAGTACAGTGTAGCGCTAAACCATAAAGTGTCCTTTCGCGCACTGAGAACCTGGCAACCGCCAACAACAATGACGCCTATCGTAATGTCATTGATATCCTCCCAATCTCTCACTTCTCTCCTTTAACTCCACTGCAGTATAGACCGCACCGCCAATCAATGTGAGCACGATCCCAAGGGCATTTGTCGGTGTAATAGTGAGATTGAAGAGCGCGACGGCACACAGTATCGTAAGGACTTGTTTGATATTTGCTGCAAAGACATCATTAGCCACACATCCGTGCAACTACGAAGGCGCAATACAAACTCACCAGCGACTGTCATACTCACTGCCCCGACCTTTTTATTCGCAGTAAAGCTTACTATATTAAGTCCGAACGCCATCGCACCATTCATCAAGAGTAACCCTAACTGTGTGGCAGAAAGGCTAGGTTGTAACGGGGACTGTCCGAGCGTGAATGCGCCTGTGGCTGAATGATGAAGCCATGCTATTGAATATTCTCGGACGCTGGCTAGTTCGCCAGAGAAATAGGCGATGAGAATGGTTTCAATGAACGCGAGGGGTGAAAGGAGGTGGAGAAGTTGGAGAGGGGATAGACACGGTAGTTGTGGTGGATGGAAAGTTGTAGAAAGGGATCTCGGTGCAGGTGAAAATTTTAAGGTAGGATTGGTGGCGGAAAGTCGAAGACGGGGTTTGGAAGGTGCCTGTAGTACGTTCGTGTATATGGTCTTGAGCGCCGCAAGAATTGTTCCCAAAAGTGTGAGGAAGCAGCCCCACGGCGTGAAATAGTAATCTCCGTACGTACTGTAGAATTCAATCAGTAACGTTATTACATATAGAATTGCCCGTCGACGCACGCAAACCCTACTCCAACTACAACAGGGATGAGTGCCGTTAGTTTGGCACGAGTACTCCGTGTGCCCAATATGATTGACGAGAATAATATGGTGAATAGCGGAGTGGATGCTCGAACAACTTGGTGGAACTTTCGAGTATCCATAAGTTGACGATATTTAACAAGTGCAGGAAATGACATACAGGAACAGTAACCAAACCAAGCGAGACATTGCTGATCGCGATGTTGAAGGTGTATAGGACACTGAAGGCTAACAAAATGAGGGATTCGCGGATATTCAGCCTAGGTGGTGGGGACGATCCAGCGCGTATGAGGACAGTACTTCCGATAGAACCACAGAGAGCGTGAATAGCAGAAAGGGTGTAGGGATAAGGAAAGTGGATGAGCAGTGACTTGTTATACAGTGTCAGTCCGAGATTGAAGCCAAAGTAGAGAGATAGATAGATTGCTGGACTGGGACGGATGCGGCCGATTCGGAAGCAGGAGTCAAGCCATGTACGCCTCAATTTGGATCCTTTTGGGCGAGCAGGTGACGTCGGCTGAGGCAGTTCGAACGATGACTCTCCTGAATTCCACGAAGGTGAGAGTCCAAGCGAAAGGTGAGAGTAAGTGTGGTTGGTGTGAAATGCGCGGTGATGTGACCGAATGGGACGGCTTCGGATCACCTTGTATGAATTTGGGTCAAGCGTTCCGTTCAGGTTCATACCAACGGGCATGCCCGGGTCCTTTCCCTCGCGTTCTGAAGCTTCCAGGATACTGCCAGCAGCAACGCCTTTTGGTTCGAAACGCAGTTTCCTGACAGGGTCGTCTGCGGAGTCGATGACAAGAAGTCCGCGAGGCACAAATGATGCATTTGGTGAGAATTCGATGTCGTAACAGGGCGATTGATGGAACCACGAAAACCTGGGCGAGATGGATATTGTTGCTGATCTCGTCTCAGAAGAAGGGACAAGCTGCAGAGATGATGTAGAGGATATTGACATGGATCGATTAACGGCGAGTTGGACGCCGACAAGCAAATGGAGTCTATGTTTATACAAGATGAGATTGTCAGAGTTTCAGAACGATCAACGTTCGAGTAACAAATTTCACCAAGTAACCTTCGAACTTTGCTATACTTGTTGTTTGGGCTTGTGGACGCGTCCCGGGCCGGCCTAGAGGTTACGGACAACGTGCAGAAGTTATGTATGCTTCAAGTTCGTAGATTGTCCATACTACATCGCGAAGCGCTTATTGACCTCTGCCAATCTTGATCCCATTCCATATGTCACGTAGCAGATGCCAATTCGAGTTTTGATAACCAAGTTTACATCGGGCAGCACGCACTTCCGGGCGCCCTCGGTGGTCCACCTCCTCCTGAGCCACCCTCACATACTGACCTTCCGCCTTGAGGAAAACATGCTTGGCGGAAAGCTCATCCCAAAATCCGCAAAACGAGGGAAGCCGCACTTCCGCCAGCGCCTCGACTCCAGAGACAATCGTGGTGGCAACGTAAAGGATTCTTTTGATTCTTTTACCATACCGCTGACCGCTTTCTATGATAGCCGATCCTCAGTTTCCATCCACCCTCCGTACAGGGAATTCTAGTGCCAGAACCATTAAGCCCTGACCTGTTTGGACCAAGGTCGCCTTCTGGATCGATGTAACTTACAGGGCGGTGGGAGTATCAGTGATTACCACGCAACTATCCCTTACATTTTGTTCTTTATCGTTGACGATCCTAACGAACTTACGGCTAATCATTTATGATATTAAACACATTATATGCTACTTACATGCTTCATCCTTTGTTGTTCTATCCAGCGTGATCAGATTCAAATGTAAATGTACACTTTTGGCTATAGATATT
>QFEU01007844.1:0-10358 GCA_003316345.1 Tricholoma terreum | reverse complement strand
TACGTGGTCCCGAGAATTGCGCATACGAGAATAGTGTTTTCGTCGACCAAATAGGAGAGAACAAATGAAGATGACACTTTTCAGTTGTGACGTAATTCAAAACGTTGATCACGACAAACAACCTTCGCTACCAATCCCGCTTATCCCACACCTTCTTAGTGCTCTGACCTTTGACGATTTCCCTCGGCTCCAACCGACATTCCCCCTGGTTCCACGCTGGTATTACTTCCTCTACCATCTGATAGTTCCGCTCTTCCGAGAGACAGGCTCGCTGGTAGACTCGCTGGGCCTTCTCTTCCCCTCGAATGAGCTTCAGCTGCCGGTTGAGCTTCCACTTCGCTGTCGTTAGAGAGATCGCCGCATGTAATAGAGGACGTATCACTACGGATCCATTTCAATTTGAACGTTTCTTTATCTGATTGTAATCCTTAGTGTCCATATGCGCTTCCGCTGCCTCTTATACCTCCAGCACCCCTGCGTGGCCAGGCAGGCAGTCCATACCCAGGTTGCTCTCACTCGTCCTTGGTGAGATACTTCTCTCCTCTCACCATGAGCGGTGACCGATTCACTACTCTAGTTAGTCAATTATATCATGCTGGTGTCTATTCTCTCCGGACACTTTGGCAGCTCGAACGCCTCTCCACGGGTTCTCTATCCTGACCTTCCCCTCTTAGACCCCAAGCTGTCCACGGCAAAACCCCAACAAAGAACTCAAGTCTTTCCATCTACTATAACCCATGCAAATCTCAAACGACCACTCCTGGCCGCTCAGACAACAAAGATGAAGCTCGAAACAAAGCTCTGAATGCGGGACCTCGAGCATTTTGAACGTGGTTTGCCGATCTAGGATCTGAAGGAAGGCAAGAGAAAGAATGAGAAAGAGCGGAACACGACGAGGAAAAGGTGCGATTCTAACACATTTCTTCCTTCCTTCCTTTCTTTGTCTAACTATGCATACACTCGTCTAGCGACAATCGGATGCCGACCTCTGCACTCTCCACTCTCCGTGAAGAGCTTGCCGACCCTCAGGACACCCACTCCTCTAAACCCACATCCACACAGACAGCCCCCGCGCCAGAAAAACCAAATCACCACCCTGACGCACCAGTTGTCTTTCCTCGAAGATGAGCTCTCTCAGGCCCCTCAGATCGCCTCGGAGCGCAGCCATACCATTTCAGAGGCCCGAGGACAGCTTGCCGAGATCACCGCTGCCCAGGGTTCCCTCCTCCGCGCCAACGCAGAATTCGAGAAGAATTAGAGGGAGAGCACGAACGTGATGAGGGGTGAACTCCATCGCCAGGCGTGGTATCTCCGCACCCTGGAGTCGGCGAACGTCAACCTAAGTGCCGAAGTGACGGTCTTGAGGGAACGGCCCACGAATATCGAGGTTTTGAAGGTGGAGAAGCAGGGGCTGGAGACGAAGGTGAGGTGTTGGAGGAGGAACAGGTCGTTAGCCTCGAGGCGGAGGATGAAGCGGATAGACTGGAATGTGAAGCCTGGTATGTTATGGGCTTTCCTCCCCCCGTTCGTTAACGAACCTCTTTCTCAGGGCCAAGAAGAACAACACCACAAACTCCTCTCCGCCCTCCAAAACCCCAATCTCAATAACGAAACACCTCTCCGAGCTCTGCCTGTCCCATGCCTGGCTGCTCCAAGAACGCAGCGCCACGATTGCTCTCCTGCATCGTTCGGGAAGCTGAAGTGGTCAACATCGAGCGAAGAGAGAACGAGGAAAGGCAAACCGTCGAGACGCTCAAAGTCGACGTGCGTGCGTTGCAAAAAGGTCGGGAGGCAAGACCAGAGGGCCATCTTAGCTGAACGAGAGGCCGGGTTTTTTAAGTCTCTAGTGGTACGTCATCACCCAATGCGAACTTTCAATTCTCATAGATCCTCATCCATCTCGAACGTTGACAGGGGTTTTACGGCTGAAGGATCGTCTAATCAAGCTGACATCGGTAATGCCAAGATCGAACAACGCAAAAACCAAAGGATCCGACAAACTCAAAACGCTCCTTCAAGAATACAAGCACACCAACATCATTGAGGCGCTAACAGCCGAGGTCAGCGCGTTAATCGGGGACTGTTCGTCTCTAGGACACGGTTGGATGCACGAGGCATTACTCTCCGGAATTGAGGAGGTCCGTCAGAAAAAGCTCTCAGCACAACAAGGTAAGTCCGTTATCGCGCCTCGCTTCTTTATGACTACAACCTCGACCCCCGTAGCCCTCAAATCAGCTGAATCAACATCCCAATCCTACCTCGCAAAATCGAATCCATCAAACAATGCTCTTCGACCTCGGCGGGGAGAGCGGGGCGGGGCAATACGTTCCGCTTGGTGTACGCGTCTTCTTGTTGCGAACTCTGAGCAGCCTACGACAGGCGGTGGTGGATCGGTTGAGTGAGAACAAGGCGCTGATGAGGAGGTTGAAGGAGTTCGAGGTGAGTGGGGTGCCCATTGCCGCCGGTGGGGATGGAGGGGAACTGTGCCGAGGGAGAGTTGGGAGTTGGTGAGAAATGGAGCTCGAGGACGTGGTCAAAGAGAAGGAGAACCGGATGTTGAGGCTACAACAGGTATCGTTTTCCCTCCGCCCTTCTCCCTCAATGTTATCCAATCCCTCTTATCCACGAAGGTCTTCACGTCCAAAAAGCGGCGAATTCCGAGAAGCCATCGCTTCCATCCTCGTCCTCAAACTCGCGTTCTACTCGGACGGCCAAGTTCGGGTGATATCGGCGTACGACCTCTGCATATTTCGTCTTTCAGCCCACCTACCTTATCACTGGAGTGGCTGGTGACACTATAATGTAGAATATGGTTATTAGAAGCTACTGGGGTCGGGCTGGGGTCGGTAGGGACGACCTCATAACCCCGGTACCGGTCTTACCACTCAAAATCATCGAAGAGACCTGATGTGCAGGCACATGGCAGTAACACGTCGTACGGAGGGGTGTTCGTGAATGAGGATCGCCTGTTTTTTTCGGTCTCATGCAGGTCTAGCTTCAGGCCAGTGTCATGACAGTGCTATCCGATATACGACAACCCCTGGTTTGCCGTCTTGATCAGCATTCGTATGACCGACTGTGCGTACTCCAGTTCGGCGAAGCAGGTATGTGGATACGGCTGGCTCATTCTGATTCCGATGATGAGCTCCTGAATCCGCAGGATCTCGCGGCGGTCCAAGAGGAGGGAATATTGCCATTCGATATAACTAATCGGTGAACGTATACAGTCGAACTGTAATTCAATCCAGCAAGCCTTTGGTATGGTGGAACGAACCAGTATCAATCACTTATATATGGATAAAGCAGTGCTAGGGTTATGAATATTTCTTGCCAGGGTACGAACAGTTGGAAGCAAAGTGCTTCACGTGCGAGTGGTCGAGACATAAGGCTGTTTCAGAGGACGAGAATTCAAAGGAAGCGGCAAGGAAGATGGCAATTTGGGTTTTACTGAACTGAGAATCTTCAAGTTACGCCTCTCGTCCTCTCGCCCATTCCCCCAACTTTCCCGCCACGTTGACGGCTTGATGGAATGATGTGTCATCGGAGCTTTCATTAGAAGCTACTTGCCGCGACTAATCCCTGAAAGGACCAAGGTCCCCGTGTGATCACCAATCAAGCTGCGCAACCTTCAACTTGAAGTCAGGCAAGCTACGTAAATCAATTTCACGGACTCCATCCGTCGGGCCCATCAGTTGATGGAAACTACTCATCAATGTTGATCCAGTCTGCAATAACGGCTACCAAGCAAATGGCTGACGACCAAGGGCGACGCCTTCCGATGTGTATCAGTGCCAAGTCAGGAATTCATTGCGAAATGCGATTCAACAAACTAGGCGAATGAATTTATAACGTCTTCTAACTTACAGGTCACCTGCGCTCCCTATAGGCATAAAGCTAAGCCGACACCCTCTAGCTAGGCTTAGTAGTAGCCCCCTCATCGTCACATCCGGGATCTAAATCGATTGTTAGAAAAGTAGAAAAGTAACGCCACTGGCAAGGTGAGCACAACGTACCTCACTTGAAAAAATACATTCAGTCTCCGTAGAACACATGCCACTCAGGGTCTCGAGTGAGGTCTAAGACTTCCTTGATTTTGTCGATGATCTCTCCGGGAGGCGGCGTGGCGGTGTCGCGTGAGATGTTATCCGCAAGGGTGAGACACCAATCCTCCTCGTTGCGACGTGGGCCAATGTAGTAGGTGACAAAATGCTTGGTCGTTCGTCGCCAGAGGTGGTAGCAACGGTAGTACAGAGGTCCCATCGATTTTCTGAGATACCGCTCCAAAACTTCTTCGTCGTCCGTATCTCCGAAATGCTGTCCCCAATCTTCCAGCTGGTCGGGAGAAAAGGTAAATCCATAGATCTGGCGACGTGGCCTACGTCTCTTTGATACTGCTAGGCTTTGCGGTTTGGAGGAGTCTGTCGCAGGCTGGGCGACTGGAGGAGAGCTGGTAGTGGGCATTCCAAACGCTGAAAACTTAAAGACGAGAAAACGTGGTGAGCGTGGAATGACGTGCGGAAGAAAGAAACCTCACAGTTCGAGTTCAACAGAAGATGTGATGTGCGACCGGGCGACGACGCCGCCGCCACGAGAGCAGACAAGCAAGCACAGCGTGTCATAGCGCCATTGTCCTTTTCGACGGAATTCTCACTATATAACGACTCTCGTGGTTGGATATAGATTTGTCACAACGCCACGCTAATTGTAACCCCCTTTTTAATATTCTATCGGTCAAACCAAAGCGAAAGCGTCGATCAGGCGTCGATCATGGCCCCCAAATCTTTCCCTCCTAGCCTCAGCCTTGGCCTCAAAGGCGGATCGATGAAATCCGCCTGCGGCTCCTTTCGTTATAATCGACAAAACATGGAGAACCCCTGGTATGGTCTCTGGACACTAGAGCGCTCCTGAAGCTGACACAATCCTTCAACAATATTGTCATCGTTCCACAATATGCGTTATTGTACACGCTGCCCGAAGAGGAATCAGAGATTGAGTCCGTTGAGGATGTTGATGAGGACGATGTCAGCGAAGTGGAGAAGACGAGGACGGCGATGAGAACGACCACAAATCAGATAGCAGCGATGACGAGATCAACTATCTAAGGACCCGGATGAGAGCGCTGAGGCTGTCAGGGTCGACGATCCAGACTTCGTCGCTCTCCATATTCGAGCCGAGAAATTCAAGTTCCCTCGCAACGCTCGCCACAGACGCAGATACGATCAACGGGCAGGTTACAGAACCATTCATGAGTGCTGCCCTCTCGTCGTGGAGATCAAAGCATTTCCTACACGTAAACAGACACCAGGGAGTTTCCGGAGGATGCTTTCCAATCGTTTGGCGAACGCGACACAAGATCTGGGGACGCAGTGCTACCACCTTTTCAAGATGTACGAACACGTACGTCGAACTATCGTAATCGCTGCTAGCGATGATTATTGGACGCACCTCGTTGTCACTAGGTCCGATGTACCAAGAGCCGCTGAGGATGGGCTCGATAGGGAAGCATGGGATGATCTCGTCTTTCCATTTCCCGTGGCTTTGGGTACTCAGGATTCCGACCGAAGGATGAAGGAGATCGCTGATTATTTCCACGCTGTGAAACCTGCGCAATCTGAGAAATGAATTCCTTATGGTAGATCCGATTCAGTAAACACCAATATCTATTTATCATCTGAAACTGGGTGACAGTCGTCTTTTAGATATTACGCACCAGAATCTATGGCTGTTGCTTTTAGGAATGCTATATAATTCCACAGAGTAATATTGCGGATTATAAATTCCATTTCGGGAAGACTGATGTCGAGAAGCCGAAGGTCCTGGAGAAAAAGATATGTTGTTAGCAAAAAGAAAGATGAAGAAAGGGAGTAAACGTACAAAAGTCTCTGCTCCGTCATCTAACCCGACTCAACGTTAAACGTCGCAGGATTTAGTAGTATCTGAATGAGGAAAACATCATCAGTAGGAATGAAGACGGGAGACCGGCAGAAGACTGACGAGTAAGGCACGCCCTATCTCGTGGCAGGATATATAGCTTGCAGAATGCCAATTGTCCATATATGCGGCCACTGTAGCAAAGAGATGTGTCAGTTAGTCATCATGCGAGGGTGAGAAGAGGAGGGGCAAAGAAACCAGGGAGCGGGGACCTAGTCTGCTTTGAATAGCCAATGAAGCCGACGGGAGACGCGAAACACCAACGAACTACGAAAGACAGAAAACGAGAACGGAAAAGCTCACATAACTCGGCCCAGCAACACGACCGGAACCTCAACATAAGCACAGGTAAAACCGGACTTGTTCCACGATGACAGCATCCTGTTCTGATCCCGCGCATCGTTTCAGCGGTAGTAAACAGTGCGGTCGAGTTTAGAAAGAAGGCAGATTGTGAGTGGGAACTTGAGAGGAATGGAAAGGAATCAGTACCAGGTGTCGGCCACGATTGGGGAGTGGGGTACACATGACGAGATTGACAGCTTCAAAGTATGGATTCACTACCTATGACAATGAGGTAAGTTATAGCGTTACGCTGTGGGATGACAAAAGTTGACGTACCAGGTCAAAACATTCCCCCAAGCTCCGAAAAGACCAATCCTTCATCAAGCCGAGTGCATGTACGTGGGTCTTTGAGAGTTCCGGAGTCGACAAGGGCGGACATTCGAATAACCCTTGGTGCTTGGCCCAAACGAGAATGGATAAGCAACGAGGCAAGTAAAAATAGAGATGGAAAAACTCACCTACGTCTGATTCTTCGCTTCGTTCAGGTAAAAGAGGAAGATAGAACAACTCCCAAAACAGCGTGCTGAGAATCGTGACGTTGAAAACCCGGGCCGCACGCCAGGGAAAGCAGTGCTGGATTTTGTTGAGTTTTACTGAATGAATAGAACTCGTTTAGAGCAGAGTAAGAAGAGGGGTTAGGAGAGAGGATAGAGGTGCCCGCCAAGAGAAGAAGCGGAGACTCGGGAGCCGGGGATTGGGATATGGGTCATTGGGTACTCAAAATGGCGATGGCGGGGAGCAGGTGTTGGAATCGATTCGCTGGAGGAACGTTAGTCGGTCCAACGTCCGCCATTCGTTGGGAAGGTAGGGGAAATTGAAAAGGGAAGGTGTGCGGGGCGTGATCGATGATCGAAAGTCATTATTATTGGCATTGTTTGTTATCTGCATCTCGTCTCTGTGCCTACAATGACTTTTCTGACCTAACAGATCGAGAGGCGGACAATTATAAGCGGAAGCTGAAGCTGAAAGAGGCTGCTAGGAAGGCATCGAAGGACACATTATAGGATCAAAAATGAGAGGTACGCCGGCCATGTAGCGAATCCTCCCCGATCTCCCTCCGTCTCCATAATTTGACGAAACGCGATTGCAGATCGGATAAAGATACACGTATGCTTTGCGTTATCCACTTAGAACTGGGGTATCAATGAGGTTGTTAGAGGATGCTAGGGTTGCACTAGGGTTCGCAGGGACAGTTGTCTCATAACCCTCCGGGTGAAGAATGTTGACTTCGTCGCTTGTCTTCTCAAGCTTCTGGACTACGATCTTGGCACTCGCGTCGTCCATACTCACAGGGAAATCGGTTTCGTAATGTGCGGACACCATGTAAGTGCACAAACTGACGTTTGTGTCATGGACCTGGGATGTGGTTTGGCATCTAGATATCTTCTGCTTGTACAAGAGGACAAGGTGCGTGCCGCTTCATTATGCGTTTCTCTTGCTATTGATACGGCATTAGTCCCGTTTACGCTGCGGAAACCCAGAGCCACCGTTGGTCGCCGAAGTAATCGCCGCCTTTTATCAGAACAACAACGTAATAAGAGGTTCGCGGTCCTCACCGAAGCGGTCATTCCATGCATCACGATGGTTGAAAGCGCTCCTTTGTTCTTTAAGATTCCCGTCACGGAGGCCTTTGTCGACGCCGTTACTTATTACTGGATAGTATCTTTCGACGCTAACTGTCGCAGAAAGATTTATTCCTCCACTTCCGATCCTACAGCCTACCTCACGCAAGGCATGAAAGCTCTTGGAAATCGTCAAGTAATCTTTCAGTGCTTCGAGGCTTTCAAATCTCTTGTGAGTTTATTTTTTATTGCAAAAGATTGTCCTCTAACGGTTCAGATATCTTTCAATTGAATAGAAGTGCCGACACCCAATTTAAACGTGTGGGGAATTAGAGTTCCTGATGGACGGGTGACCCTTTCCTTCGATAGCTTGTATCACTTTGTGTGTACCCTGGAAGTAACGATACTAGGATGGTTATCAGCTGCGGTGTTGCCATCAACTTGCGTTCCACTGCTGTGTAAGATTTCCAAAAAGCCAAGCATGACGTCATGAGTGTTGGCCACTTCCGTTTCCAAAATGATCCCTTCACCCTTTCCACATGTACGCGCTATTCGGTTCCCACATACAGCTGCTCCCCTACCCTTCGCTTCCCAGATACCTGCAGTGCAATTCCCTCTGCCCCTTGGGTTTGTACTCAGATTGTTCCACCTCTCTCGGCCTCGCTAATGCTGTTTTCACACAGATCAATCATTAGAAGCCTCCAGTTTTGGGAAGGAATATGGCCTCCGAACTGCGGACTCTGCTCGGATATATGATATCCCTAACAGGAGCCGACTTGGATATTACCATGCCGATCAGACCGGTGTATGATCCAATTACTTCTGAGTCACTGGTCAGAGATCGCGCCCTACCCCCATTTTTCTAGATGTATTCTGATCTCGAAGCTCTATCTCAAAGCGAGGCGAGCTTGGTTCCGAGTTCGTTGACAGATTGACAAATCAATACTTCACACTATTGAAATATTGACAGATTGACAAATCAATGCTTCACACTAGTACTTATCCAGTTCAAAGTTTAAAAAGCCTTTGGGAAGGGTTCGACCCACGGACGCTGCCATGCCTCCTTCCTACGGCTACGTTGCACTATTGGGATCCATCTGGGTCTCTCGTGTCCTCGCCCAAAACGCGAGCTGTATTGCCAAGCAGCCTCCAGGGTATGTGTCCCCTGTGTATGGTTTTACGGAGCCCTTCACGCCGTACCTGGCTCCCAATGGCACGACGTCCTTCGATGATACCGATACGAGTGGCGTCATAAAATACAATGGCCAATGGACGAGCACCTCAAACCCTCGAGCTGTCAACTCTACGCTGCACGTTACCGACGACACGTCTGCATCCGTCTCTTTTACCTTCACTGGTTCCGGCATAGAATGGTTCGGCGCTACTGGGCAAGACCAGGGTGTAGCCAAAGTCAGTTAACAACCGGTTTCTGTATCGTGATACTAAAGCTCTTCACAGGTTACCTTGGATGGTAATGAGGAGGAAGTAAACGCTTTCTCCACCGAACGGTATGAGCAACAGAGGTTATGGAGCAAGCTAGATTTACCAGTCCGCAAACACAAACTCACGATCCAAAATACGGCCGGGCACGGAAACGGTCACAGCCTCAGCCTCGATGCTTTTGTCGTGACAGCCAAGGAGTTCAGCATTCCCGCCAGGGTGGATCATGCGGATGGGTGGAGCCTGGTGCAAAAGGGTTCGACCGGCGTCGGAGCTATGCAACTCATCATGATCTCTGAAACCCATGCGCTAATCCTAGACAAGACTGAACACAACTACCTAAGTATTGATGGCCACCCCGCATGGGGCGTGCTCTACGATATCGAAACACACAAGTTGCAACCGCTGGCCTTGGAATCAAATTCGTTCTGCGCAGCTGGGTCATTCTTGTCCAACGGGACGCTTGTCAGTGTGGGTGGTGATCGCCCTGCCATTATTGACGATTCACCGGACGAATTCAATGACGTTGATGGTCGGCAAAGCATTCGCATCCTCGAACCTTGCCTGGGTTCGACCGAGGAGTGTCATATCCTTGACATGGTTGGGGGTTCCCAAGTTATCAGATGGTATCCGACGACTTTGCGAATCACAGATGGGTCGATTCTCATCATCGGAGGGAACCACGAGAACGTTTTCATGAACAATTTCACAATAAATGAACCCACCACGTCATTCTTTCCTTCGCTCCCTTCCAGTCCCATTACATTCGACTTCCCATTCCTCAACAGGACCCTTAACGCGAACCTATTCCCGCACGCGTTTTCGCTCCCAGGCAAGCGTGCCTTCGTCATCGCTAACTCCGACTCCATCTTCTACAACTGGGGAGCCTCTCCGCCAGTCGAGGAGGAGAAGAATTACCCCCTTCCAAACGGCGTCCGCGTCACATACCCTATGGGCGGCATCGCTCTGATGCTCCCTCTCTCATCCAAGGACAACTATACGAGCACCATTCTCGTTTGTGGTGGCTCAGACGCGTTCGATATGCTGTGCAACTATGAATACTCATCTAAATATCCTGCCTCG
>QFEU01007840.1:0-36053 GCA_003316345.1 Tricholoma terreum | reverse complement strand
TTCGAGCTTGTATAAATTGGACGAGGACTTGGTTCAACGGGACTTCTCCCCAAGATGTCGGATTTGCATAGTGCTTGTCCTGTTAGCTTCCCGTGTACATTCAAAGATACGATCGGCTAATGCTCTCTGTACGATATTAAGGCTAGCGGGAATTGACAAGGTAACGGCGCGTCAATCAAACCATTCTGTGGGAAGTCGAGAAATTACAGCCTCGTCGAACTGGCAAACATATTTCATAGCTTAACTTTCCATTGTCCAAAAGCCAATGCTGGCTCTGTATTGTGGTATATTTCACGTTTTTATTAAACGCCCGCTACGAGTCATTAATCTGTCCTGCATGATACACTTGGCACCAGAGCCCACATCAGTGTCATTACAGACATCATTGCTACCCACCTGTAATAGAACATAGTGCAAGTCAGCGATATCATTCCAATGTGATGTATAAAGGGGTGGGACAACCAAGACTATTTGAACCGCCGACGAGGGAAAAAAAAATTAGTCGAAAGAGAGCACTCACAGAGGTTGTAGATTTTTGACTCCAAACTTGGAAGAAAAGGCACCTGTAATGAATGGTAGCACCACACTGCCTACTTGACCGAATCCCGCGATCCAGCTAATCGAGCTAGTGAGTAACCAACGCGGCAGGACACGTCCCGCATGGTTCATCGCGATTGGGTACATGGGGCCCAGAAGTACACCCACCAGTGATACGGCGATGGCGTCACCAATGACAGAGGGCACAAACCAAATGATAATTTCGAGGCTTTGAGAAGGTTATGCAGAAATGTCTGAGTGTTGGAGACGAGCGAAGAGAAAGGAGAAGAACCAACACAATTGCGAGAAGCGCATAGATAAAAAGAACACGACGTTCCCCGACCTAGTGGGAGACGTTGGTTTGTGCGCAACCAAGTACAAGGAAAGCAACCAACTCTCTTGTTCACCCAGAGAAGTCCAATGCGACCAAACATCATACCTGGGTATCGGCAAGGTAACATGAGCAATTGTCATGATAATGTGCAACACGTCGTACCAGCAAAATATCCAACAGAGATGTATCCAGACGAAGGACCCCCGCCTCTGACGACATTGATAAATGTCACGATCCATCCTGGCATTTTATTATCGAGGCGGGAATTCATGTTTAGAATATGTTGAGCGAACCTCCAATGGTGAACTCAACGCCGATGTATACCAGACTGAACAATGCAAGAAGATGCACCGTCCTTTGGTTAAGAATTTGATGGAATTTGCTATCGCTGCTGGTGCCTTGCTCTGAAATCGGATCTCCAATTTGCACAAGACATTCTATGGCGGACACATGAAGCAACAGGTCGAAAGCGAACTTGCGGTGCACGATACACACCATCATGTGTCCTAAATCGAAACACTGTTATGAGGTTGATAGTGTTTACAATCGCGATGGACAGCGAGATAAGGAAATGGAACGACCAATGGCGCATCTGGGCAAACTGCGTCGCAGAAATCGGAGTAAGCAAAGCTCCAGCACCTAGCCAACGGCCATGATTGATCACACGAACGGCAGAAACAAAGGAAGGATGATATACCATACGCAGCCTGCATGATGCCCATCTTGGTTTCCGAGTCGACTTTGAGACTTACTATGTATCCAATAGCTAGGATATTCTTGCCCTGGACTTGAGAATTGAGTTCCCCTCCACTGGCAATAGGCTCACCTCAATCGCTTGCCCAAAACTGTTGATGAAATACGAGGTGGCGAAGAGAGGGAACGGTGGAGCGGGGGCTTGAATTGTGAAGGCCATCACTTGGCAGAGTGAACCTGAGTTTCGAGTAAACTCGGGGTATCCACCGGTGGTTTCATGGTGGAGGAATACCTAATACCAGTATCTGCAGAACGGGCAATAGGATGGGGTAAGACCCTTTTCTGAGCACGATCTAGCACACACTTTCCCAAAACCAAGCTTATCAGCAAACATCATGTTGACCAAGGAACCAGTTATGAAACCCTGAGGGCATAAGATGAGATGAACGGAGCAGTTTGAAACTGTGGACGTACAAGGCCAGCCGCAACGAAAAGTAATGAAACTACCATATATCCAACCTATTCTTCAGTCAGTGGGATGCCGAAACGGCGGTAGTTTGTGTACCAAGTAAACTTCCTGTATTTTGGGTAAAAGTGGACCCAACGATCCATCATTCCAACCAAGAAGAAACATGGTCCAGGAGAGAGTAAAAAGCTGGATATGAGCAATCCTGGTTTGCTGCTTCGTGACAATGGACGGAACCGTGATTGCGGTACAGGCTTGGGGTTCAGTTACCGCATCGACGGCATCCTCAACGCGATCGCTCGCGGGCTCTTCGGATGAAGGATGGAGTTGATGATCAAGATGTTTGCGCTGAGTAGAGTTGCCTTTGATTTGGAGTTCGATTTCTGACATCGGAAGTTTGGCATGAGTTATCAATAGAAGGTTTTGAAGGTGATTTGGAGATTGTCCATAAAGCATCCAGACATAGCCTGACATAGCCGTACACGCCATCGGACGGACCGGTTTCTCCTCAAATTTCAATAAGTATGAGCGATCGCGATTGCATCAAGCCAGATTTTGCACATCCGTCGGTGGGTAACCGCTCAGTCTTCCGGTGTCGGTGGTGAGTGGCGTGGGGGAACAAGAGGGGGGGTGGACAAGCGCCAACATACTAGTGGGATAAATTTGCCAGTGCAGTTGAATGAATCCGTATTTCGTATCATGGTCACGCGCCACGCGTCACTGTTATGTTTTCTCCAAACCACTGGCACCTGACCTTCTCACAAGTAAACGACTATACTTATCTTCACTGATACTACAAGACGGGCTTGCCAGGCTAAATAATAGTGGGACATCAATATTCATGTGGCACCTATCAACCTGTGCCCACATTGAACAAGTACAAAGCCGATTGCCGGACGATCATAGCATCGTCTTCACACATGGCGATATAAACGATCGCAACGTTCTGATTGATCGGGATGGAACTAATTGACTGGGAAATGTCTGTAGACTGTGTGGATGCCGGAATATTGGGAGCATCTAAAGTGCGATTTTGGACATTGGCAGAAGTCGGAGTGGCTAGCCTTTTATCCAACCTTTGTTCGTTGCTATCAGGCGGAATTAGAGAACGACAATCAATTCCATGGAGGGATCTCTGGTACTCCTTTCCAGTTTGAGAGAAATACCACACCATCGTTCTTGATTTGCACTTTTGATATGTATGGAAGATCGCGCCAGTATGTGTTGACTCACACGTACATTTGTCATTAGCGAAATTGGTTTGTTTGATGAAGTAAAGCTGAATTTTCGATAGGTATGCAAGGTCGCGCCAGAATTTGTTGATTTATACATACATATTTATACATACATACGCGTATATAGTACACCCATTCGCGAATTTGAAAAGTTAGAGTAAAGACGAGTTCGAAAGGAATTCTAATTAACATCCAAGCTAGCAAAAGGTAAAACACTGCAATTCCATCCATCCCATGTAGCTAAATAAGATAACAATAGCAAATCAGTTCATCTACATAGAATCCCACAAGTTAGTCCATAAGAATATCCACAAGCAAAGCAACGAAAAGAAAAGAAGTAAAAAGAACCCTCCCCCATTACACCATCCACCGCCTCACCGCCTCCCCTGCAACGAAGGCGGTGGAATTGGTAACGCACCCGCAGTCGCATTAGCAGCTGTATTCCTCTTCGTCGTCTCATCCCGAACATTCTCCCTATCATCCTCACTATCACTATCACTATCATCTCTTCGAGTCCACGGTGCAGAAGGCAACTCCCGTGACTGAGACGCAGGTGTCGAGCCACGACCACCAAATTGAACCGGACGAGGATAGGGAGTCGCAGATCCCCGGGGCGGGGGCGGGATGACTGGCACTCCTCCACCTCCCGCTCCCGGTCCTGGGCCCGAAGGGCCCGCAGCGAGAGGGATAAACGGCATAGTTGCAGGAGATGCAGCACCGTATAACCCAGATCCCCGTGGCGGGGATGGGATGACAGGAACTCCTCCCCCTCCTCCCCCTCCTCCTGCTCCTCCTGCTCCTCCCGCTCCCGGCCCTAGTCCCGAAGGACCCGCAGCGAGAGGGTTGTATGGCATAGGCGCAGGAGATGCAGCACCGTATAACTGACGTGGCGTCGCAGGGACCTGAGCATGCGGGGACCAAGTTGAGGTTGAGAGTGAAGTCGAAGTTGATGCAGTGGCGGGCATGCCTGCGTAGATTGAGCGGGGAGAGCGGGGATACACGTGCCCATTCCCATTGCCACGTGGGGGTCCATGTCCTTGGTCGGGAGAAGCGAACGCGACGAACCCTCGACGGGGCTCGGAGCTGGAGCCATTGTATTCAGGAATGATAGGTTGAGATGAATCCATAGGAAGCGGTGCTGGACCATGTTTAGGGCTGAGGTAGCCGCTGATATCCTCGCCTTGGGGGTGGCCGGCGTGGGAGGGGCTCGGGGGGCGAGACTGAAGAGGCCAGACTAGGTAAGAGATTACAAGAGGGAAGAAGAAGATGATACGTACGGGAGGCTCGATGTAGATATCTATAAAGCTAGAGCCTGAACTTGGAGAACGACGAAGGTCCGGTCGTTCGTTCGCCACTTGTTGTGAGCGAGGCCTGAACCCTGGACTGAGGAGATCCGAAGCACTAGACAGCGGGGTGTGCATTGCCTATCAAGAATTGTCAGCACACGCCTATCACGTTGGAGGAGAGGGAGAAAAAAACACGAACATCACTAGTACTCTTTCTCCACTCCTCCACATTCGAAGAACTTTGACCATTCAACGGCTGCTTCATATGGTCCACCGGCGGGTTACGCAACCAGCCTGGCAGCGGGGGCGGCGAAAGTGCAGAGATACTCGAGTGTCCCTCACTGACCTCTGGGATATCAGGGAGAACATGTGGACGCACGCGGTCTGTCTCGTCGCCCCTCCCACTGCCACTACCACTTGCAGTCGCACTCCCAGTCTCGGGGAACGCGACAAGATCGAACTGTGACATGGAGATAGTGGAGGAGGGAGAGCGGGTGGTGGAACTAGAGGAGGTGCGCCGGTGATGACGTCGTGTGTCGGGTTGGACTTGTTGAGGCTGAGGCTGAGATGGGGGGCGTACGCGTGCTTGGGGAACTGCTTTGCTTTCCGGTGGCGGGTCCAGTTGGGGAGGGGGTTGGGAGGGAAGTGTGGGACGGTGTGGGACGACGCCCTGGGTTGGAGGCGAGACGACAACAGGTGGAGGAGGCATAGGAAGGTAAGGTAGGCGGGGAGTGTCTTTGTCGCGTTCTTTGTCGCGTTCGCGTGCTTCCCGCACACGTTGCTCTCTCGCACGAACCTCTTGTTCCTGTTCCCACTCCCACCGCATCTCCCTCTGCATCTTCTCCTTCTCTTGCAAATCAAACTCTTTCTCCGCCTCGCGCATCTCCTCCTTCGTGGCAAAAATTCTCAGCTCCTCCTTCCACCGCTCCTCCTTCTCCCTCAACTCCTCCTTCTCCCTCTCAAGCTCCTTCTCCTTCTCACTCACCCTCACCCTCTCCTTTTCCGCTTCCCGCTCACTCTCCTCCGCTTGTCGCTTCTCGTGCTTTCGAATCGCATCCCTCTCCTCAATCTCCCTCTTCAGGGCCGCCGCCTCCTTCTTGGCGGCTTCTGTCTGCTGCATTTCGAACTGCGTAATTGCCTCACGTTGCTCTATCTCCCTCTTTAAACTTTCTGCTTCCTCCTTTGCAGCCTCTAGTTCCTGGCGCACTGCGCTTTCCTGAGAAGAGGTACCCACGTTCCTCGGAACTTGTTGTGGCGTTTGTCCATTCCCGTTGACGCGCCCATTGCCGTTGGTGTGTAAGGGTTGTGTACCAGGCGTATTCACCTGAGAGGCAGTACCGCCGGACCGGGAAACATGGGGCTGCGGACGAGGGGCACGCTCAGGAAGGGGGACGTGGCGGGAACGTGGCGTCTTCCTCGTGCCCGCGTGAGAACCACTACGCGAGGCATGTGCATTCCGCATGCCCCTTGGCATATCAGCCTGTGGGTGTTGTTGATGCGGTTGATGCGGTCTCCCATTCTCCTCCGACTCCTCGTCTTCATATTCCTCGATAAATGCGGTACCACTGCCTAGTGGTGTGCCGTGACTAGTGATGTACTTGGCTTCGGGGCGCTCATTCAATATCGCTAGTCGGCCTTGCAGCACCCCTTCGTCGAAACCTTGTTTTCTCCCTTCTTCGCGAGCGATCATTACAAGCCGCTCTTCGTTCAGTTTTCGAGCTTGGGCTCGGGCTTTGGATGCTGAATGTTCGGCGTTGTCTCGTTCGTCTTCGACGTTTCTGAGGGATTCCTTTGCTCGGCGGCTGTTATTGTTGTGATTGGAATCGGTTAGCGGAATGAGGGCAGGACAAGACGTACAGGTCTTGTTTCATCTGATCAAGCTGGAGTTTGTATACTACGATATCCTGCTGAGCCTTTACAGCTTGCTGTTGAGCATCCATCATCCCTTGCGAAACTTTCAAGCCGTCCATCGCCTGGGCCGCCGCCAGATTTCTGCGCTCCTGCTCTGACTTGAGAGCTCGCTGGGTAGCTGCGTCGAGCCGTGCGATGGCAGTACGAAGCACTCTTTTTGTCTCCTGTGTTTCAATCTCTTGTTTGATGAGCTTCTGGATGACAGTGTCGACAGGGGTGTTGGTGAGCACACGCTCTCGTTCTTTGCGGTATTGGGAGCTCAGGCCCTTGGTCTTGATTCTCAGCCCACTGCTTGAGATGGATGATGGCGAGAACATTGGTATTCGCTCGGGGTCCGGTGAGTCTGGGGTGGTGGTGACGGTGGGGAATGGAAACGAGTTCATGGGTGGTTCGGTGGAGCTTAGATGTTGAGCTTGTTCATGATAAAAGTCTTGTAGGTCGTTACTTTGAAAATAGAGGTGTTTGTTTAATAGAATATGCGGTGCTGGTAGTTGCTCACCCGTTGTTTTTGCTATTGTTCTGGTTGACAAAGGACTGTCCGGGCATGGTGGGTTGAGAAAGGGTCAAAGTGACGTGGAGTCCTGCTCTAATAGGACCTAGGCCACACTAAACAAATTTGGGAACTTTGGAAATAGAAGTCAGTGGAGTGAAAGGCAGCCCTGGAGGTTAGTAAAGCGTTCGGACGTCTGCAACATTGTCGACGCCACGCTCGGCGTTGTTGCAGTTGTTGGTGGGCGGTGGCAGCAACGGCCCTGAATTGTCTTGATCGTTGTGCGCCACAACATTGACAAAGTCTCCATGGAGACGTGAAATCTTATTTCGGGCCGATTCTGTTCTTTCTTCTACCCTCGACGTCGACATCTTGCAACGCCCAGCGTGGTCCTCTAGCTTCCGGAGCTTATCTGCCTCTGAATTACTCTCGGAACGGAACACGTCGACATGAGATCGGCTTCGATCGAGTGCCCACGTCATCCGGGAACGTGGAGTTGGGATAGACGCGATAAACATTCATTCGCTCCAAACAGAAGATGCACCGAACAGATCGGCTAACTGCTGTCTTCGTGCGTTCGGATGCCATCCGGACACATGTAAACTTTGGGTATGATAGGCCTTCCGCTGCCGGCGATGGACGCAGATACTCTACCACCGACGTGATCTCTGATCCCTTGCGTCTCGGCACCATTTCGTTCTCCATATGCATATATGAACTCGATCCTACTTAGTATTTCCGCAGCCACATGCTTACGGGTTGTCGAAATATCCACCGGCTTCGCTTGAGCGCTGCACCACGGCGCCAAATCTGACGTTGAACGTGCGCTACTTGGGTTCATGACCGTTGGGTGTTTGAAGGATTGGACCTAAAGCAGTTATATTCGACGTAAGAATAACTTGAGGACCACCATCCCACCGTGCCCGATCATAGAGCTTCACTGCCTTGAACTCCGGGTCAGTAACTTGGGAAGAGAAGCCTGTTGCAATCCAAGGCCTGCATGCGCAAGCATGCACACAACGAAAGTTGCAGAGGCAAGGAGGCAAAGGGTATATGCCACGGGTAAACGGTGACCCTCTGATCTCATCTTCTCCTAGGGTACTAGTTCCCTCCATAACTCAGCAAGAGGCTAAACATCTCGCCTCCAACTCCAACCTTCAGGGCGTCTGTCCACGACGCAAGCGATTACGCAAATCATCCTTCAACTCCGGGCCAGCCCTTTCACCCAGGGCAATTACCCCATCTTCAAGTGTTATGGCAACTGCTTGGGTGAGGAAAAATCGCAGGGGAAGAAAATCGAACGGGGGTATGTGGATGATTCCCAACATGAGGAATGCGATGTACAGTTGAGTGTATGCTGATAGATTACTTCCAGGTGGAAAGCCAAAGACACGTTGTACCAAGGTATCTTCCTATTGATACAACCATCTAGAATAAGCTAATGAATCAGATGGCAAGGATGGTGATTATCGACAGTGTAGGACACAAAGTTTGGTACCATGTCCACCTGCATAACAATGCCGTCAGGGGGAAAAGTGTAAAATCACCCCAAAAAATTGCGGACAGTGTAAGCATCACTCCACCTCCCGAAGAGATCTCGGGTTTCGACGCTTGCTCATGTGCTAGGGATCAGTCACGGGTCTGGTGGTAGCCCTGCTCGTGGACGACACCCCGAGCTGCCTGTAAAGGATCAACCCCTTTTCGCCAGCAACCTTAGATAAGGCACCTTTGCACTGTGGTGTTAGCCTAGCCAGCCGTTATAGGCTTAATCCCATTGGTAGCTGTGGGTGACCCTGAATGCGAGGTACGGATGAGAATTCCCGATGAACCTCAGTAAGCAACATAAAGTCGTTGGCAACGGAGGATGGCCAAATTCATGAGGTTTTCTACATTTGAACTGGGGAAGTAAATATAGCAACTAAAATAGCAAGAAAAGGGGCTATAGCAACCATTAGAGCCATAGAGCTCTGACATGATATATGTACTACTAAACTGGCGGATGCCCTACTTCGAATTCCAATACGGCGCACCACAATTATCTCCGACCGGGCTAGATAAGTAATGCATTAGATATCGTGGATAGACCACGCGAAGGACGACAATGTACTTACCCGCAAGTGGCATAGAACTATCCGTGAGAATGCCTCCGAAACCGTCAGCATGATCTTGATTGGAAATAAAACAGATTGGGAGGACCAGAGGGTAGGTAGGTAGGTAGGTAAATTTACCAGCGCGGTCCCATTGAGGATTCAGAATGGCTGGTGTCCGTACTACATACATGAGCATCTAACATATATGCTACGGCCATGAGGGTGATCCCTGAGGAACAGGGGCGTGAGTTGGCCGACGAAACTTCGAAGCTCAATAAATGTGTCAACGAGGCTTTTTCCATGCTAGCGAGGTGGGTTTCTGTCATTGGAATCGACGGTCCGCCTTCTAAAATTGTGATATTCAGGCAGATACAATCTCGGACGATGGCTCAAATAGGCGGAGCCGCGAGTGCATGTTGCACAGCCTCCAAATGCACGATATAGACCTTGCTGTTGATTATCATTTTCACTATCCGTTGGTGTCTGTCCACACTCTAACGAGTTCGCCATCCATTTCCTTTTTATCTTATATTAGTTTATATCATATAATAAGCCTACACGTTGATTAACATCCAGCAATAAGAGCAAGATGCACATCCCGTGACATCAAAAAGAATACCATCCAGTGGTTGGTATCCTATTATCTCTCTATAAAATAAGTGTTCCCATCGTTGCAACAAGCCCCGAGTCCCACAAGTTCCAAAGAACGAACAATCAGCAAGGGTCGGTCAAACGATTTTTAGGGACAGGTTGGCCAAAGTCTTTCCAAGTCGTCATGTTCGGGTTCGTATAAGCCTCCTGATACCTGCACCCCGAACGAGTTCAGCAAAACAGGAGGGGGAAAGGGAAAATGAAACATACGTTTGGATGTATGCAGCGGTAGGGAAGTCTTTGGGGTCGCAGCCGATGTTAACTGCATCTTGGGGCTGGTAGACACGAATATAATCGATGCTCATCGTCGCTGGGAAGGTGATGCGATCTAGATCAATCCCTCCAAAGTTGAGGGAGAAACCAAGGTTGGCTAAGATATACTGGTGAGGAATGTTAGCCCGTAGATGGGAGGTGGTAAACGGCACGTATTTACCATTGGTTCCTGCGGTACGGGACGTGCACTGATTTCCACTCGGGGATCCGCAGCGACACCAGCAGCATAGAGCGTCCAAACCATCTGGCCATTATTGATCCAGGTAATGTAGGCATCGTCATATCTGACAGCAGAGAACGTTAGAAACGGTATAAGCATACAGAACACGAGTAGGAAAGACAATGTCTACCCAGGTTTATATTGAAATCCATAGACAGCAAAGCAACCTTCGGTTAATTCGTAGCAACTTTGGTTGTTGGTCGAAATCGTACTTGTAGCTTGTTGATAGACAGCTAAATGTTCACCAATGTTCAACACGGAGAAAGAGAGTATGTTTCATTAGATAGGATACGTACCTCCCATGTATGTATTCAGAATGGTGAGGTCGGGATCATAGATCTCATAGCTATCTGTCGTGTTGAGCCATTGGTATTCGGCCTGAAAACCATCAGCGACACACGACATCTTAGGAGCATAACACTTACATTGTAGGGAGCCCATTGTGCCGACATCGACGCCTTGACATTGATTAAACACACGAACCAGATGAAGGAACAGAATTACGGACTTTGCCCAGATTATCCGAGACGAGGGTCTCACAGATATCGATTTCTGGGGCTGCACGACCAACATAACTGCCGTTCGATCTCACAGGTCCAGGATGCGACTCTCCAGGACATGTACATGCCGCTAATTTTCACGAAGCGTCAGTCCCAGTCGACGGACTGAAAGAAATCTGGTGGACCAACATAGACGTTGACCAGGTTGATAAGACTATCGACAGATCAGCGAAAGATGAGGAGGTAGGAGAGCAAGACCTTACCAATTGATTATTATTATTTGGATCGCCATTCGTGGTAGCCAAGAGAGGAGTGTTTGTGCCAGGATATGTTTGGTTTGGAAGCGTCCCGACATCACATGCGTCATAAGTGTATGGCCACTACAAGCGCTGGGGTAAGGAAATGAGGACATCAAAGACATCAATTAAGTTACCATTCCGTCAGTGCTTGCACCGTACCCGGCGCGTCCTGAAAAAAAGAGTCAGCTTCAATATTGACCTCCTGGAAACCCTTTCTAACCTAAGTTACCCATCGTCCATCTGGCGATTGTCAGCTTAGCAGATCAAGTCTAGGGATGCAACGGGAACTTACACTGCCGGCCAGAACCCACTAACCGAATCCATCAAGTTAAGGCAGATTCAGGAAGAATAGATGCTTACGCGATGTTATTCGTGCCAGGCAACGTTATAGCGACTGAGATGAGTATCTAAAATCACGTTCCCCTATTGAATAAGAAATGCGCACCTTCGATCAAACCGCCCGTGAAACAGAACTTGTTCCTGATGGCTGTTTAGTACATGTCATAGACATCCCAGTAACGGTCATACCACGACTGGAGCTATGGATTCAGGAAATCAGACAAATTCTCTGACCACCAATGCATGAGACACACCATTGCAGATCGATACTGTAGATTGTGATTGGTAGTCGGATCAGCAACTCGCTCTATTTTGATCCTTAAGGCGCCGCCCTGGGTGGTTGCTAATCGGAAGATATAAGCTAGAGAGAAAGTCTGGTTCAAAAACGGTTCACCTTGAGCGGGATCGTACCATTCCAAGTCGTTCTGACAAGATATCAGCCAACGAAAAATAACAGCTCGACCAGAGGACACACCGTCCCCCAGTAATGCAGGTCAACTGCCTCCCAATATGGGTCATCCCCAGCATAGAAAGTTCGACCGTCAGTATTAAATTCATCCGAGAACACCAATGTCCATTCGTCATTCGGGTCCATATACGATTGCTTGGTATATACATCCTTGGGGGTATCGCGATCTATGAGTCCAAAGTTACCTGGAATGTCCGCGATCTGCCCAGTCGCATTTATTCCGCCTAGGTTGAAACCACCTTGCGTCGTCTGCGGCTTAATGAGGAAGTGTGTTAAGATAGGGAAGCCTGTCGAATGTACACAGGTTCGTTATCGCGTCTGTTGGAATCGTAAGGATATCTCACCTGCACTGCGAACAGGGTCATTTTTCATCTACGAAAGAAGATATATGAAGGACTTACAACAACATCATTGTCCCAGCAGCAAGGATAAAAAGACATCCCAGATTTGCGATTCCTCTGCTAGTACAAAGGCTCCCGCCTCTGTCATTCTTACGGTCTCTCCTCGGGTCCGGGTTGTGCAGGGCATCGTCTGGCTCCGGCGTTGTCATGTATAGCGGCAAGCCCCAGGACACAGGCGAAGGGGATAATGAATACTATGGAGGTGTTTAGCTATTTCATGATAAGTAACCCACAAAATCGGACGTTGCCTTGTCGCTCAGCGAAGCCTACAGCAATGTCGTTATGAGAATTGTATTCATATGGTGAGAGACCAGCGCGACATACAGCATAGTTTGAAAGCTTGGTTGTATTGGATGAAGAACTGGAAGGTAAAAGACTAGTGGCAGAACTTGACGAATGTTGGGTGAACTGGGAGGCCATATGAACTTCAAGCGTCCAAGTCCAAAAGAGATATTCGGCTCAGAAGGGAGAAGGGTATCTTGAGAATAGTATAGAAAAGAACGACGTTTGTGAGTTGGGCGAAGTGTCTAGGAGGAAAGGAAAGGTAACGTTGAGATTCTTGAGAAGGCTTGGTTTCTCACACAAGCGGAAGAAAGTTGCATTATTCGTGCCGGCGGGTGATGGTGATATATGTGAAGGCAAAAAAAAAGGGTGTGCCAGTGGGTGATCCCAAATGCAACATTCGAGTCGTGGTCACAAGATAAGTCCCCAGAGTGTCCCGGTCGTTGGAAGCTCGACTTTCCGTCTCTGTCTACTCTTTTGCGAGGATAATTTCAACCACTTCAACGACGCAAAAAGTTCACAAGTAAAGGCCAAGTTCAAGTTAGCCGAACTACGTGACAAACCCTGCAGGGGAAGTCAGGACTCCTGACAGGGTCTTCATTCCGGCTTTGGTCTGGGAGATCATGAACTCTACCGAAGTGCCTAAAATCTCTTGGCGACGAAGAACGAGGACATGCACTGTGGTACTGGTACTGCACTCGCAGTGAACGGGTCAAGCTCAGGAGTCACCGAGGTCGAACTGACAGTGACTCGGATAGTACGAACGATCACGGGTTATCACGGGGACTCGTCTATGTCCACAACAGTATAATACATACAGATAAGAAAGCACACTGTTAAGCTTTCCACTTTCTCCTTCTTTAAACATGCAGCTCCACTTTCACACTTTTGAGAATGGCCTCCTGCATCTCCGGTCCAGCCAATGCAGGCGTCACCCAATCCCTCACAAACGCATCTACCTGTTCCGGCGCGCGGCCCACAAAACTTGCCGGTTCAAGAAGCTCGTCAAGCGATGTCTTGATCGGGTCAAAATACGGGTCAGCACGAACACGATCAATCAGGTCATTCTCCAGCCCAAGATTCTTCACTTGGTGAGCGGCTTGTTGGGAGAGCACCTAGTAAAGTATCAAAGGAGTGTAAGTAGGGAAGGGATGAGAGGAAGGGAACACGTACTCTGATCTTCTCGTGTGCTTCCTGCCTGTCGCCACCCTTTTTGACTATGGCCATAATGATGTTTTCTGTCGCCATGAAAGGCAGTTCCTGGGCGATACGCCGAGCGATGACCTTTGGGTACACCACGAGTCCTTCCGACACATTCTGTAGTGTGGAAAGGACGATGTCAGCAGTTAGGAATGCCTCTGGGAGTGTGATCCTGCGATTAGCACTACATGGCGGAATACATCAGCGGTTGATAGAAGTCTTTCAGCTGGGAGACACACCTGTCATCCAGAGTGCGCTCGAACCACTGAGTGCTGGCGGTCATTAATGCATTCTGATGGAGTACCATCAGATGTCTGGAGAGACTACAGACGCGCTCGCAGCGCATCGGGTTCCTTTTATATGCCATCGCAGAAGAGCCGATCTGCGTTGACTCAAATGGCTCTTCCATTTCCTATTTTCTCTCTGAAGTCAGACACTTCAACTGAAGATGCTGTCCAAAGTAACAAACCTTCAGACTAGCCAATAATCTTATGTCGGAACCAATCTTATGTGCAGTGGCTCCCAGCGATGCAAGCGGGGCCAGGACGTCGATGTCGACCTTGCGCGAGTAGGTCTGTGAGGTCACGGGGTAGGCATAGCTGAACCCCAAGAGTTCGGTGACCCTTTTGTCGAGCGCTTCAACCTACGAACATAAACCCATATCAGCATCATCGTCGTTGAAATGGCCCACTAAACATATTCACTTTGGCATGATCACTATCAAAGAGCGCCAAGAAACTGGCTTGGGTTCCAGTCGTTCCTTTCACACCCCGAAAGCCCAGATCATCGCGAGCACGTTGGATGTTACGCAAGTCCCACAGTAATTCCTATCATTATATTAGCTCCCACAGGCACTTTTTTTTATAGCTTGGAAGGCACCAAACGTACTTGGATCCAGAGGGTAGCACGCTTCCCCACAGTCGTAAGCTGTGCAGGCTGGAAATGCGTGAAGCCCAAGGTGGGGAGTGCCCGATATTGCGTGGCAAATTCGGATAACCGGGAAATAACTACAGCGAGAGAACGGAGGAGGTATGTGAGGCCAGTACGGAGGAAGATTAGATCAGCATTGCTATTGATATGATACATGTGAGTTGATAGGTGCAAGTCAGGGACATGAAACTTGCGAACTCGGTGACGTAACAGGACGTTGCTCCCAAACTGAAAGCAGTAAAGATCGAGAAATGAGAGCGAGACGGACAAGACTAGGGACGAACTGGATGATCCCTGCAGCTGCCGGAGCCACTGTTCCGAATGTGTGGACGTGCGCCATGACATCGTGGCGCCGTTTTTTTTCCTCCTGAGCAGCAATTTCGAACTGCTCGGGCGTCAAGCACTGATTACATTGCGGTCATGGGTGAACAGATATGACGAGCGTAAAACTCTCGTACAAGGTTATCCTTCATCTGCGTGATCGCTTCTTCCGAGATCGGCAACCCAAGCTCTCGTTCCGCGATGGCGAGGTTCAACCATAGAGTACGCCACGTGAAGAATCTGTTCTACGATCAAGTAATATATCGCACGGATTGTTTTATTTTCTTGCGATTCGAAATGCGAATGGACGCACGGCGGGAGAAAATAGATACGCCATTTCCTTGCTCGCGTAGCGGCTGAAACAAAATCAGATCTGGCAACGGGACTAGAATCTCTGGCACAAACCTCGACAGCGGCGTCTGGTAGGTGTCAAAAGCCTCCATTGCAAACGATGGGCGAGATCGTTCAACGTTCGACCAAATTTAAGATTCTCTAAATTTAATCTCAGTCACATGACTCGACATACCCGAATCGAGTCAAGATGTTATTACATAGTTCCACGAAATGGTATACATGAAGATGATACAACATAATAAGTACCGACATATGAATACATAAAGGAAAAATACAGAATAAGATTTTCCAAATGTCCCCATTTGTGACCTGTTTAAGAGAAAGACCCATGGATAAGTGCATCCCACGCGCTCTTGGACTGCAAAGTTTCGATAAACTTGGCCTTCGGGGTGCCCGACCCCGACCCCGACCCAGAGCATCCTTTCGATTCGGGAGTTGGAACCGCAGAAGTAGCATCAGGTTGGGGAACAGGGAGCGGCTTGGGAGCGCGTACGGCGTATACTTGTCCGTCATTGGTTTGAGGACGGTCAGACATCGCAGGGTCAGGTAAACTCAGGGGAGTACATGGTTGTGAACCCTGCGCCTCTGCAGGCTGCGAAGAGCCTGGCGTCGACGCAGCTGAGCCCAATGGAGAGTGTTCAGTCGATTCCTGGGAAGGGTTGTTAGACCGTGTTGTGACCGTGGGAGGGTATTACTAACGGATTGACCTAACCGAGACGGAGTGTGAAGGAAGTAGGGGTTCCGAGGGTGAAGTAGAGCGTCGGTACGTCCAGCATCAGCACCCTGATTTGGGATGGCATATGGAGGTGGGGGCGGCGTAAACGATGCAGGATGCGCAGGGCTTGCCGTCCCTGATGACGAGCGCGAACTTGGTGTATAAGATCTTTTCTTTAGACGCGGAAGATGATGAAGGGTGGACGCAAGTGACGAAACGAGAACGGATTCAACGCACTGGTGCAAGTATGCTTCCGAGGGCCAGCCTTAGCGCCTCCTTGTGTTGCATATTCTTGTTCGCCTGTATAGAATCGTGCTCGTGGTGCTTTTCGGATTGTGTGCGCACCATCTCCGGTCTACTGTGTACACGCGCAGGCTGAAAGAAAGCGAACATGGCAACTTTCAGCGACCCCGAAGGATGTTGAATGGAACAATGAACAGACCATTTGATCCGAAGGAGTTGTTGTGCTCTACAGATCGCTATACATAGACCCTATCCTTCTGAGATAAGGGTAAGCTTAGATAGTGGGAACAACGATGGGAAACGTTCTGTTGAAGCGTTGTGCTGAGACGCGTGCTGTGTGGCTCAGGGCTGACAAATCCGATCGCTCACTGCCTTTTGACGTGGGGAAACAGCTGCTTGCCAAGGACCCAAGACGCAGAAAATGGCACATTTGCCTGGGAACTACGGTGTATGTTCTCTTTTCGGGACAGCTTTGCGGTCTGGGGAATTTGACTCCTTGCCTTACTTAGCCTCCCAAACTGCGCATTTGCGGATCACGTGGTCACGCTTCGTAAGGTAAGATTGGTATATCGATTCTAACATACAATCATGGCTAGCTCTGTTCCTACTCTGAGCACCACAGGCCACCCTGATCGAGGAGTGGATAGACCAACCTGATCGGGTCTGATAACCGTAAGGCGGCCTGCTAAATATCTATGTTCTCACGAAAAGATGAAAAATTTTAAATTACGGTCGACTCGGAATCGATCAGCTCCGATATATCCATCAAGACGCGCCTAGGCACGTCCACAAGAAGTTGAATCCAAGTTGGATATGAAGACGAAACGTGACACGGCTGCGGAAAATGCCACACGAAGAACGCACTACAGGTGATTGCTATCATATTATCATTTGAGAGCAAATGTTCACCTTGTAAAGGGAAAGCGGGATGTGTCACGATGGCCTCGATAGAAGTCATTCATCGACTTAGAGAGTCGATTTGTCCACGAGTTGCTAGCCCCACATCCACTTTCACCAGTGTATAGTCAGCATTGGCACACACCCCACACGGTTAGACCCCGCGACCCCCGTCCACGACAATCTAATGCATTTTTAAATTTTACGTGTCGTGCTGTCACTAGTAAGTACTAGTAAGTTACCCCAATTATGTTGAGTTCGTTGTTTCCCTCTCCCCCCTAGTACCTGTACCTCATCGTTTCACCATTCAACTTGAATGTCTCTGCACATCTTTGTGGTAAAAATAGCAACCATCACACTATTCTAGAATGACGAAGGCATCGCAACAGGGCTCCCGGATTGTCCGGCCTTTCCCGACCTTGCAACAGAACTGGCTTCTTGAGAACTGGTTGCAATCATCCTCTTTGGTCTCGTCACCAACTAGTACCGAGGCCTTGGTAAGAATCTTAGCTTACTGTCGGTCCGCTGGTCAACCCTTGATCAATCAGCACCTCCGGTTTGTTTAACCATAAGTATGGCCCTTTGTCCGCTAGATTCATCGCCTAAACTGTGTTACTGGCAGGACCCTTTTGTTCGCACATACTATCATTCAGTTCATTCTCCCTGTATTGGAGAACAGTATAAGAATATAGACAGCGATCTAAATTGGACCAGTACCCTGGAGGGTTTTGTTTGGCTATGCTGTTCCATCTGTAAAAATAATCAAATTTGACCTGAATCTACTTTTTTTGATTTCTGGAATACTTTGACTTGGGCTGGAATTCTCCAAGTCACAATCCGGAAATTTTTGTGAGTTGTGCGGAACTGATCAACTGCCGAATACTAGGACATATGTGAACGTCCAGCAAACTAGAGTAAGTTGGCCGGAAACTGTGTCTACATGTCGATGGAGCTATGTGTCCGCTCCCTTGGAGTCATTACTCCACCTCGTCTGGATAACTAATGTGAAGTATACTACCTGTTCTTTGACCATTGTCGGACTGCTGACTTGTTTATTCTGCTTATCTAGTAGATCTACTTATCTTTCCTAATGATGGTCCTTCTCCCTTTCAGAAGGATGTAGAATTGCATACTTTGATGCTTGGGAGGCACCAGGAGGCCTGTGAAGCAGGGTACCTGCCAGGTACACACACACTATCTTCTCGCTCACATCTATATGACTGAAGGGCATACACAATGACTCAAGGAAGCCACTAACAATGAGGGATGGCACCCAAATGATAAACGACAGCTGCCTGACAACCATGAATGCCTACATCGAGGGGTGGACACCCCGACGACAATGTGAACAACAAATGGTCACTGCCCATGTTGAAGGTAACACACATGACAAAGGGTAACACTCCAATGGCAAAGAACAGCCTCCAAAATGATGGATGACAGCCGCCCAATGACAAGGAACATATAACCAACCTATGTGAGACAACGTCTATGATGTGGAATGACACGACAGCACGTGACAAAATGAACAGCTCCTGAACAGATGGATGACAGCCATCCAATGACAAGGAACAAATAACCAACCTATGTGAGACAACATCTATGAATGCACATGACAACACAGGCAACACCACATGGCCCCGACAACCCTAAATGACATGAGACTGCCCACTGATAACAGGCTCTGCATGATGTCTCACAACCCACCCCACCCATCCCTCCAGCAGCCCCTGCTAGCTGGATTGCAGGGGCTTCCAGTGTTGTGATGGGCTGTGGTGTGACAAGCAGGGGGAGAAGGGACAAAAGTGGCTGTATGATGTAGAACAAGTAGTCTTTAATGTATTTAGACAATAACTTCATGACAGTGTGATCCATCTTTCTATATCATCCTTAACGACAGAATGCCTACACCACAGGGTGATACTCGGGAATGAGGAGTGGCTGCTCAAAAAACAAACAAGGGCTACTCGATTTCATGAATAGGCAGTATATAGTCAGGAACAGGACAGGGAGTCTATGCGAAGGCAAGTAGATATAGCTAATTCATTGCAGAGCAGACATACTCCCTGGCATGAAGCCTAGCACAGTCAAGAATCTGTGCCTATCTCTCGAATGTAAGTTTGTGCAGTATAGCTTGCTTACAGTTCTCTGCTAGCCCTTCGATCTTTGCCTCAGCAATTTTATCTTTTATCTTCCCTAGGTCAATAGGTTTATCATCTGGCTCAGGATCAAGGGTCCACCAGGCAGCATATCTCCACCAGAAAGCAAGCCATACCTTAAGCCAATGTTACAATCAGTAGGAACCTAGCAAGTCTATGGTACTGCCTACCTTCTCGCACTGAGCATGCTTGCTGCAATCCTCCCATGAGATGTCGTCATCGAACTTCAGATCTGGGGCCTGATAGGCAATTGATAGGTGGTAGCAGTGGAGGCTCTCATTTGCCAGGGCTAGGATCTTGTAGAGATCATATCCCAGCTGCTCCTGTTCAGTATCAGAAAGTTCCTTCAGAGCATCAGGAAAATCACTTTTGTCCACAGGTTTTCCCAGGGTTAACAGCTATTTCCCAGGACATCCCAAGCACCCTAGAGTAGCTTGTGATGCCCTGTGATGCCCTGTGATGCCCTGTATTAGCACTTCTGAGCAGTGCAACCATGTATTTTGAAATCAATTTATTACTATCTACTGGTACTAACCCAGTTAGTACCCATACCCAGGTTTCATCAGGGGTTCTATTAACAAAAATATATGTATTGAATTATATACTTATTTACAATGATCAAGCCACCCTACGAGCAGGCACTTGTAGGCATGGGGTGGAATGCAGGTGGGCCCAGAGAACTGAAAGAAAAAAAAAGAAAAAAAAAGGTCCAGGAGATGCATGTCCCCTGGGCCAGAAAAAAGAAAGAAAGAAAAATACCCAGGAGACAAGTGTCTCCTGGGCCTGGTGTTGGGTTTTGTGGTGGTGGTGATCATCCCCCCTCTCATTGTCGTCCCCCTGTTTGGGGCTGTGGTGTGTCGCCTGTCCCCGTCTTTCGTCATGTTCGCTGTTCGTTGTTCTTCATTTGTTCTTTGTTCGTGGGTGTGGGTCGTATGGTACAGCATGTGGCCGTCATTAGGATTAGATTAGAACCTAGAAAGAGAATTAGTTAGTTAATTGATAGAAACAAGGAAGAAAACAAAAAAAAAACATACTGCGCAGCCCAAACGACACTTGTCGTTTGGGGGCACTTGCTGTCGTAGGCATGGGCGTGGGCGTTGGTATTGCATTTCTTTGTCATCGCCATTCCACCCGCAATCCACCCCATGAGCAGTTGCTCATGAGGCTGGGGACAGGTGGTGCGTTATCGTCGTTCGTCTGCCGTCTGTCGTTAGTCATCGTCTGTCATTTGTTGATGTTTGTCCATCGTTCGTTGTCATTTGTACGTCATTTGTATGTCGTTTGTTGATGTTCGTCCGTCATTCGTTGTTGTTCGTCCATCATTTGTTGTTGTTCGTATGGCCCATCACTGTTTTCCTTCCCTACTGGTCTTGGTGTTGTGGTGTCGTCGTTCCACCCACGATCCACCCCACGAGCAGTGGCTTGTGAGACTGGAGGTGGATGGTATGTCGTTGTGTGCCGCTGTCTGTCCTATTTTAGTGGGGGGGGGACGTGGCGGGTTATGAGGTGCATAGGGTGCGTACCTCACAGGTATCCCCTCCAAGGGTCTCCCGGCGTCCCTCTGCGCCCTCCTAGCCCGTGTCGACAGCCTCACATCCCATTTGAATGGGGAGGAGGGGGTGGCTTCGTTTACGTCGGCACCCATCGTTGGTAGAAGTTCATAACCTGCAAAATGAAGAAATAAAGTTAGTTGATTAAGAAAAACAAGAAATAAAACAAAAAAAACTTACAGATGGCCCAAACAATGCAGTCGTCGTTTGGGCCGTTTTGTGCTGTCATGGGCGCGGGCATTGGCATGGTTGTGGCGCATCTTGACAGTGGGGGGTTGGCAGTGAGGAAACCCCCTCCGTCTCGCGTTTGGAGCGAGGGAGGGGTTGTGGTTGTGGTTGTTGTGGTTGTGGTTGTTGTGGTTGTGGTTGTTGTGGTTGTGGTTGTTGTGTTGTGGTTGTTGTGGTTGTGGTTGTCATTGCCTGGTGGTGGTGGTGACAGAGAGTGATGTCTTTGAGATTTCGTGCCCCATGGGGCACTCACGTGACCTGAGTATTCATTTTTCAGCTAAGTCCAACGTCTCGGTGCCAGCTGATCAGTGTCATCACTCACCACCACCACCACCACCACCACCACCATCGATGTCGCCACCTCCGCCACCACCTCCTCCTCCACCACTGTCGCCACTCCCACCATGGCAAACACCACTAACAGCTGCGAATGAGCCAATCGGATGCAACGCGGGCCCAAATGACGATTGCGTCGTTTGGGCCCCAGGTAAGTTTTTTTGTTTTTTTTCTTGTTTTTCTTAATTAACTAAATGTATTTCTTCCGTTTTCAGGTTATGAACTACTACTACCAACAACGGGTGCCGATGCAAAATGCCCCCCACCACCGCTGTAAGCAACTGCTCGCAGGGTGAATATGGTGTGTGAGAGCGACAGCAAAGACGGATGGCGGATGAGAGGACCGCCCACTGATGACGACAAAAACGAGCACCAGGGCCCCACAACGACGGGGAACGGCCCCAGTACCCCATGACGACGATGGAAACACCACGGCCAGCACCAACATCACACCAAATGACAGAAACCGGCCCAGCACCACCCAAAGCGATGAATGACACACCACCCGCCCCCAGCCCCACGAGCAACTGCCCGTGGGGTGGATGGTGGGTGGAATGACGACGACGACGGAAAGGGGGAAGAGGGGAATGCGAACAACACACCACCCACCCCCAGCCCCATGAGCAACTGCCTGTGGGGTGGATGGTGGGTGGAATGACAGCAACAACCGAGGGGAAGGAAGACGAAGGGGAAGAGGAAGGGAGATGACCACGACAGGGGGGGGGTACACTGGGAGGAGGGTGAGGGGATGCCCACCAGCACCCGCACCACTGCTGCAGGCAACTGTTCATGGGGTGGATATGGGGTGCAAGTGCAAGTGCAAGATGACGGGACAAAAGGGGGGGAACAACACGAGACGACGGCGGGATGAGGGCGAGGAGGGGATGACACGGCTCCCGCCCCATGAAAGCACCCCCAACCAACACACCACCTGCCCCCAACCTCATGAGCAACTGCTCGTGGGGTGGATCACAGGTAGAACAACGAGGAGGGTGGCATGACGAGGAGGGTGGAATGATGAGGAGGGTGGAACAATGAGAAGGCAACCATAACAGCACCCCTAACCAGGGTTTTCATATCATTATTAGTTGCAATGTTTGTAATATATAAGAAATGGAAATAATCTTTTATTGAACATATGCAAAGTAAATAATACCAAGAGGGAGGGCAGAAAAATACCCTAGAGCAGGCCAGAGGTCCAGAGGATGCCCAGGGTAGCCAGAGTTATGCAACTCACAGGGCACCACAACACCCTGACTACCCTCAGGGTAGCCAAATAATGCGACTTTATCCAGAGGATGTCCAGGGTAATGGTCTGCCCTGGATGCCCTGATCTGACCTAGGACATCCCAGGATGACTCAGGACATCCAGAGGACAAAAGCAATTTTCCTGATGAGGTTCACCCAGGAGGAGGTTGAAGGCAGAGTCAACCCAGGCTTTGATGTGATAGAGTCTGGCCAGCTCAAGGCGATGTATGGGGGGGAGATAAAGAGTTCAGAGTACTTCAATCACTGACTCTGCCCCATTCTCCATCAGCCACATACGGGAGATCTTGAGTAGGCTTGTGTATTTCTGTTCCTTCAGACGCCAGTTATTGGCTAGCGCTTTTTCATTCCATTTCCTGTTGCATTAGTGAGAAACTGTAGTATAGACTCGGGAGGGATGTCATACTGGTATAGCCAGTCAACCACATCTGCAAGCTCCTCTTCTGTAACAAGGAATATGAGGGGATTGTTGATGCTGCCCTCAGTATTCGAGTTGCTGACATCGTTGCTACCATCTTTTGGCCCACAACAACTGAACATGTCTGCAAAGTATTCGGACTGCTCCCTCAGATATTCCACATGTATTTCCATGATTTTGGAGGAATCATTCACCTGATCCATTGATGGTTGAGCTGCACAGTTGCATTAGATAAAGAAACATACCCTGACGACAACTGTAGTTTCATCATACCAGTGGGTCTTTGATGGCTGATACTCGGCAGATGTAGCTGAAGGCTGGCAGGCACTCAATACACTGAATTCAGAAGGCAGCTAGGTGCTCATCAGTAATAATGGGCAAGGTGTAGAATTGACAGTGTATATAATGTAGCGAACATGTGCAAAACATGCGGTAGATGTTTAACTGCTGCAGGCAGCTGTCAGATAAATTAGAGATTGCACTGTCCAACATCTAACAACTGTCCTTTGTCTAATCCAATGCTCCCACCTCTCCCTTCACCGAATGATGCTGCCTGGTCCCCTTCAGTCTATGAGGCATATCAGACAATATTGCAGATGTACAACACTGCATCCCAGATCCTCCTTCATGAGTCTGAATCAGGACAACTCAGATTTCATGCTGAGACTTTGACACAAGATGCAGTTCCTATTCTTCTGGCTATGGAGGAACATGCTAATAAAGAGAGCATCCCTGTTCCCTGGCTGCATCTCCTAACAACAGCCATTGCAAATATGATATTACAGCTCTGTAAAGCATACGAGAACTCAGTACAGCAGTACGCTCTACTTTTCCAAGACTTTTTCTTTCTTTTTCTCACAGTGTGAGTAGTGAGGACAGTAATGTACAGGTTCCACAGCCAGTATCTACAGTGCATACAGGCAAACAGGGGCAGCCCTGTAAGAACATTAATCCTGATTTCCTCCATGAAGCTATGGCTGCTAACTGTTGAATTTCTGTGGCCAAGCTTGGCCGTCTTCTGGGTGTTAGCCATCCCACCCTGTTGGATCATTTACGGAAAAATTGTGTTGCATATCACTTTTTGAAACTCTCAAATGGTGATCTGGATACCCTCGTAAAACTTTACCGCCAGATGAAGCCAGAGTCTGGTCTATGTTATCTCACTGGGTTCCTCCGATGCCATGGACTGCGTGTTCAGAAACGACGGATATGTGCATCTGTGAGACGTATCGATGGGTTGGGCCATACATTGCACTGTAATACAACCATAAAGCAGCAGAAGTATCAAGTTACATGTCCAAATGCTTTGTGGCATGTTGACAGCCACCACAAACTCATTCTGTGGGGTGTGGTCATTCATGGAATTGTTGATGGATATGGTCACACTGTAGGATTTCAGTCTCATTTACACTTCCAGATACTGATGCTAGCTTATAGATTACTGGTTTATGTGCAAGTGATAACAATCGGGCAGCCACAGTGCTCAATGTATTACTAGATGCCATAGGTAAATATGGGCTACCATCCCGGATGTGTGGTGACTGTGGTCGTGAGAACAAGGCTATATCTTTATATATGATCCTACAAAAAGGATTAAATCGTGGATCATTTATATGGGGATCATAAGCCAATTTTTACATTATTCAGACTGAGCATGATATTTAATGAAGTGAATATCAGCTCCACACACAATACTCGGATTGAACGCTTGTGGGTAGAAGTTGGAAGGCAATCTGCCCGGCGCTGGCAGGCATTTTTTTACCACTTGGAGGCACTTCACCAGCTAGATCGCCAGAATCCCCATCATCTTTGGCTTCTACACTTACTATTTCTGGAAATGATCAATGATGACTGTGAAGCATTCCGCTTGGAATGGAACTCACACCCCATTTCTGGAGAATGTCATGATGTGTCTCCTGATGCAAGCTCCAAAGTTCTGCTAATTCTATAACATACTAATATACTCATAGGATATGTACTTCACAGGACAGCTCCAGCATGGTATCTATACTGATGACAGTGAAGGAATCTGTGAAGAGGATATCAATCAGTATTATGGTACTCATGGGCCAGAGCAATACTGGGCTTCTAGGCAGACAGGTGCTGGACAATTGCCTGAAGAAGATATGGATAGTTTGGATGGTATGGATGTTGACTCAATTGATGAAGATAATGATGATTTACAGGCCATTGAGGGGGAACTGGGTCTGGATATTTCAGACAATTTTCTTCTAGCAACAGTTGGCACTCCAAAGGCTTCCTCTCCATTCACAGCTGATCAAGAGGCTGCATTTATTCATGCTTTTGAAGATGTGGTAGCAGCACATATAATTCCAGCAGAATATGGGATGCTTTTTGGAGAGTGGGAAAATGGTGAATATCCATCATATGAATTTATCAGATCTAGACAGCGGGGGAAAAAGGGTCTATGTATTGGATTATCTGATGATATTTGGAGGCCACATGCAGAGATATGGGTTCAGGCTCTTCATATTATGCAGCAAGTTGGTTACATTGTTGGCCAATAGTTTGTTAATTTTATTCTGAAACCCTATATTCATTATATTCTATTCGCATTATTTCAGTTTATTAGTTTCCCTTCTCTGGCGTTATATTTGATGTGCCAGAACTTGTCGTTTGTGTCGTGGGTTGTGTTATCATGAATGAACTGGTTGTATAGGCCGGTGATGACTTCTTTGAAAGTCCATGATGAATGTTGATGGTAGGTGCCATCAATGTTATCTTCAAACCAAATAATTGCGGTGTTCTCTAAGAACATTGCGGTGAACTCAATATGATCAAATTGTTGCAATGCTATCCTATCGGTGGCATTGTAGTGTACTTTCTTTTTAGAAGATACAAGGGTCAGAAAATCATCAGAATCTCAATGCGGGGTACCACATCGAGGGCTTTACAACTATATATTATCACTCATGAAGCATATTTCACTTGGGGTCATTGTGAATGAATTGGAGGCAATTACCGGAAGGTGAGGTGACAGGATGTCTAGCGTATGGCTACCGCAACATGTCCTGACATGTCAATGCATGCACCTTTGGGTATATTGCACTGTTGAGTACAAGAATGTACAACTATGTATTATGTAAGGGGCAAAGTACTGCCATTATGTCTAAATTTTGAAATGTCTGATTCTACTTTGTATTACTTTCTGTGACTTGTAGAAATGCCCCCAATGTCCACGCAATTGGGGAGCAGGGGCGTGCACATGCCTGGATGAGGCTAGCAATTGGTGGTGGTAATGATACAGATGCAGCAGGGGTTATGAGATATGGAGCCAGAGATCGAGAGGGGATGGAAACACAAGAGGCAGCAGAAATAGAAGTATAAGGCTGCCAGTGAACTCAGGTACAAATGGCTGGGGGGGCCTGATGGGCCAGTGAGTATAGAGCATGTGTTAGGGCTATTAAATATGGTGAGGAAAGTACTGCCATTATGACTATATCTGTAAATGTCTGATAATTGTTTGTATTACCCCCTGTGACTTGTAGAGATGTCCCAAGTGTCCACGCAACCAGAGAGCACGGCGTGCACATGCCCAGATATGGGTAGCTGGTTTGGAATTCACCCTTCCTGCTTAAGAGAGGGATTGTCAGATGTGATCAAGGTCTGAGGAGGGGGTAGCAATTGGCGGTAGTGATGATACAGATGCAGCAGGGGTTATGAGATACGGAGCCAGAGATCAAGAGGGAATGGAAACACAAGAGGCAGCAGAAATGGAAGTATAAGGCTGCCAGCAAACTCAGGTACAAATGGCTGGGGGGGCCTGATGGGCCAGTGAGTGTAGAGCATGCATTAGGGCTATTAAATATGGCAAGGAAAGTACTGCCATTATGACTATATCTGTAAATGTCTGATAATTGTTTGTATTACTCCCTGTGACCTGTAGAGATGTCCCGAGTGTCCACGCAACCGGGGAGCACGGCGTGCACATGCCCAGATATGGGTAGCTGGTTCAGTATGCACCCTTCCCACTGATTTTGAATATGGGGAGCAAAGTACTGGCATTATGTCTACATCTGTACATTCCTGATAATAGTTTGTATTACCCCCTGTGACTTGTAGAGATGTCCCAAGCGTCCATCTCACTGGGGAATGGGAGGGTACGCATGTACGAATATGGGTAGCCAGTTTTGGCTTCCTGTGATTTGCAGAAATGCCCTGAGCGTCCATGCAACCGGAGAGCAGAGCATGCACATGTCCGGATATGGGTAGCTAGTTTAGGATGCACCCTTTCCACTGATTTAAATATGGGGAGCAAAGTACTGGCATTATGTCTACATCTTTACATTCCTGATAATAGTTTGTATTACCTCCTGTGACTTGTAGAAATGCCCCTAACATCCACACAACCCAGGAGCAGAGGTGTGCACATGCCCAGATACAGGTAGCCTGTTACCATCTCCGACATTGGCCTGGTCCTATGCTATTTTTGGTAGCTGTCATTATGAGCTATTATTGGTAACCAAGGGCCCATCCAATCATTCAGTAGTGATTTGCTAGTCATTGGCCCAGCCATCCATATTGTGCATATCTAGCTTCATGGGCCCACCCAGCTGGCCCATCATACTGGTGCAAAATACATCATTGGCTGGTCCATGGGATATGGGCCAGAACTGCTATAGGCCCTGGTGAGATGGCTGGGGTATGGAGAGGAGTCCGACCTATGGTTGCCATGAGACGAACTGATGGATTCAGAGGCGCTGGAAATATGGGAAAATAGGGTGGGGGACAGATAGAAGTGTTTTGGGATAGGGTGGGTGTAAGGGATTCCCTTACATAAGAGATCGTCACATGATCACATATTCCTGCTACTTTAGTAGTGGGTTCGTGTAGGCCACTCCAACACTGAAACGCACTCACGTGAGACTGATAAAGATAGGTTTTTCTTTCTATATAAGGATATTACATGTGATGACCATGCTGAATCTGGCTGGTTTTTCTTATGCAACGAGATCACAAGTAAGACTAGCATGTGTGTCCCTTGCTCCCGAAATTATGCTAAACAGAAATATCATCCAAGACTTGAGATGTCTCTCAGGAAGCCCGTTGGTACATTCCCCCAAACAAAGGCAGACAAACAATGAAAAAAAACCAGTAGCGGGTCATGCGGCGCCAGCGCACTTTGGTTCTTATTTGTTTGTACAACTACTGTGTTTGGTCAGATACTCGGCCAGACTAGGTACTCGGTCAGCATCAAATTTTGAGTTAGGCATTGCCTCCCTGCCCTTAACGTTGATAGAACATGAATGGGCATATCTACCCCTACAATTCTGTCGTTTCATTGATAATTGTAACCTATACTTTACACTCCCCCACCTAGTCCACACGGACTCCCAGCTGTCCACATGGACTCCTAGCTGTCCGCGCGGATTTCTAATAAAGTCCAAGTAAAGTCCAAATAGTCTGCACGGACAGCTCGGACATCATGCAGACTGAAGAATTTGACCGAGTCCAAACATCTTGTAGCTGTAAGAAGTTCTAGTAATGTCCAAATTATCCTAGCTGGTCCAAGTAAAGTCTGAGTACAGAAAGACTTAGTGAATTTTTTTCATCAGAGTAACAGCAAAATTTTAATGTACAGCACAGGGTTTGAACCCAGGGCATCCTGGTCAGAATTACATAAGCATGGCACAATTAACCACTGTGCCAAAGAGGCACATTATATTTCCACTATTACTACAATTTATTACTGATTACAATGCATGGCTATCAATAAAAAAAGTTACCATTGCTCACATTGAGCAATGGCACTCCAAAACATGCTAAGGCTGCCTCCCTGTATGGGGGGCAGCAGATACTACATGATAAAAACCCGCTGTCTCGCTCTCCCAGTGAGACGGTGGGTGCGAGGTGGTAGTGATGTGGCAGCACCTGAACCATCCTGCAAGCAAGTGCTCGCAGCAGTGGGGGGTGGGTGCTGGTGTTCATCTCCCCATGTCGTACGCACTCACCAACCACCCTACGAGCAGCTGCTTGTAGGTGTGGTGGGGTGCTCGTCATTGTGTCGTGACTCTGCCCCTCTGAGCGAGACGGTGGGTGTGAGGTAGTAGTGACATGGCAGCACCTGAGCCACCCTGCGAGCAAGTGCTCACAGCAGTGGGGGGTGGGTGCTGGTGTTCATCTCCCTGCATTGTACGCACTTGCCAACCACCCTACGAGCAGCTGCTTGTAGGCGTGGTGGGGTGCTCATCTTCGTCGTCCTTTCCCCGCCACCTCGTCCCCCCCATTTCGTCTCCACACTCTTGCACCCCGTATTCATCCTGTGAGCAGTTGCTCACGGCAGTGGTGGGGGGTGCTGGTTGTTGGCGGCATCATGCTGGTCCCCATCCATTGCTCATTGTCATTGTGTCGTTTCCCCTCCACCGTCTTGTTGTCGTTTCCCCCCTCCAGTCATTGTCTGCACCCACAAACCACCCTATGAGCAGATGCTTGTAGGCGTGGTGGTGGGTGCCATGTCGTCTCGTCAGGTTCATTTCTTCCCCCCCTCGCCATGTCATCTTGGCCTCATACACACCAGTATTCCTCCCTACAAGCAGTTGCTCGTAGCGGAGGGGTTTGGTGCCGTGGGGGTGGTTGTCTCAGCTCTGTCATCAGAAGGTGCACCCACAAACCACCCCATGAGCAGTGGCTCATGGGCATGGGGCAGGTGCCAGGTTGTCCTCATCTCCACTGGAAGGTGGGGGTGGGTGCGTCAGTGTGATGTGGCAGGTAGATGAGGGCAGCAGTGTGTATCTGGTGTGTCCCCCACTAGACGGGCCTCCAGGTGCCGCCGTTCCCTCTTCTACCGTTGTCCTTGTTCCCTTCTTGTTCGTTTCGTAACCCCAGCAGGGCATGGGGTGCGCTTTTCCGGTGCCATGCACCTCATTTTGCTCCTAAAAATAAAGTAGTGTTTAGTTAGTATAATACAACATGAATAAAAGAAAAAAAAAACTTACTATGCGCCCAAACCATGATTCACATCGTTTGGGCTGCATTGTGCACAAGGTGGCCCATTTGTGGTTGTTGGCATTGAGTTTGTTGTTGTGGTCATCAACGTTGATGGCATTGGGGTCGTGGAAAGAGGAAGGAGAGAGGAAGGGGCATCGTGGTTGATGGTGGTGGTGTGGGGAAGAGTGATGTGCTAGCGGTGACGCAGCTGTGTGCTTTGTCATACACAGCCACATGATTGGTAAGTAACATCGAGGGGTTACTCAACCTCCAATGGTCCATTAGTGTAGTGGTTATATTGTACTATGTTGAGGTGATAACCCAAAGTGCATGTGTTCAAACCATGCACATGTCAATTTACTTTTGTTAATTAATTGAGAGCTCAGACAGTCCAAGTATATCCTCTATTATCACATGACCTGTTAGGACATGTTTGTGTGGAATCTTTGCTAGGAATTCCTAGTCCGAGTTAGTCCACACAGACAAAACTAGGACAAAACTCAGACAAGACTCAGACTAGGAATGAAAATTTGGCAGCATCTTCTGCCAAAAAAATTCCTAGTAAAGTCTGAGCGGACAACTAGGAGTCCATGCGGACTGCTAGGATTCCATGCGGAATAGGTGGGGGAGTGTAAGGAGCTCATGGTAACTACAAATTTTACAAAACACGATGGCTATTTCTGTTGATTAGCGCCAAATTGTGCCAAACATGCATCGTCCAACTTGAGAGGCATCACTTACCACAACTCAGGTATATACTGCACCCAATTTACCTTTCCTATATGGCTAGATACATGGTAGAATAGATCTCACTGCATTTGAATGGCAAGACATTAGTGTATCCCTTAGCCCAACATGAATGGCTGATTTCCTGGTTTTGGCCAAAAATGGACACTCTCCCACTATCATCACTCTCACAGAACTTTTAACAAAGTAAATTATAATTACACTACACAAATATCTTCTCAAGACATATGTCTATGACCTTGACACAACCAATTTTTAGTAGCCTTGATGTTGCAAGAAATCCAGGCCAAAACATTTAGTGTGACCGAGTACTGGGTCATGCACAGTATATTGTTGTATGTTACTTTACTTTTCATTATACACTATGTTTATATTCTGTTTCCTCACCCATTTAGTGTTGAGAGTTCCGACTCTCTTCCACAAGTACTATTGCTCTGCTATCTCAATCTAGCACTGTAACAGATATTGTGCAGAAGAGCATGCACACATAGTATGTGTCATGATGCAGTTAGACTAGCAGTGTATTATGTGAAGAAAAATTAGATTATGATTAAAGTGATTATAGAGTCTATGGTGAGGGGAGAGAGTATTCAAGGATTGGGGATCATAGAGCTGGACACATTATATACTGGTATGAGATATACAATGAAAGCTAGAAATCCCAGATGCTTCAGAAGTCATCAAAATCTGCAGAAGACCAGGGGTTTGTGGAGAAACTCTTTTCATTGATGAATGAGGAATCTGAAATGACAGACTGTGGTAGTTGAATATCAGTTTCCGAATCAGTCCCATCACCATTGCATGTTAAATCAATTGGTGCAGAACATCGCAAATAGGCAACAGAGTCATAAGCAATGGACTCATTATCTGCAATGGACCCGTTATCTGCAATGGAATTTGCCCACAAATGAGTAATATATATGATCCGTCAAATGGTTTTCTCACCATCATCAATATTACCAGCAATCTTGTCTTCAAATTCAACAGAAGAACAGACCCATTTATGTGCTGCTAGAAAAGATACCCATTAGCTATTTATGGTAGCCAGAAGAGATACAAATACTCATACAATAACTGCAGTGACACTTGGGAGATGGCACATCAGACTCAGCATCACTGGAATATTCAAGAGGGTTGGAAGCGCCAGCTGAATCTGCTTTCCCTTATGTCTATTGTTAGCTTTGATCCCATGAGAATAGAATACCAACTTATGTTTACCCTTACCCTGTGAAACAGAAGAATTGACAGCAAAAGAAAGCATCCCTGAGTCTCCTGTATCTAGCAATGACTCAGAGGGTTTTGTCCAGAGGGTTAGAATATCTGGAGGAATGGGAAAATGGGTGACTTGTAAAATATAGAAATTAGCCATGATAACAGAAGATTAGAAACGGGAGATGTACCAAGATAAATATGATTATCGTTGAACTTTGCCTTCTTTGTCCCTTTGTTGAGGTATAGCTTTTCACCACTCAGATAGGGATCAGGAACCACATGGAGAAGACTGTGCTCCTTCGCACATAGCAGAAAGTGAGGACCTGGTTTCACAAGTGTGTCGAAGTATGCAAAAAGGACTGGAAACCACATGCAAAAGTTGGTACAGACTTCAGCATAGGTTTAGGCTGAATCAAGAGTAATACCATGTATATGGTTTGAATGAATGAGGGGAGGGGGAGATAACTGAAGATGGAATGGCAAGGGTACTGTAGGCTCCTGAAGTGAAGTAACCTGCCCTTTCTTGTCCTATGAAACATGTGAGCAGGGAGCAGAGCACAATTTCCATGGTGTGCTTATATAGTCAACACCATGAGGATTGAAGACAAGAAAGGCAACATTGAATGTTGTATTAGACTGCTGACCATCGCGTCTTCGCTATAGCCCTGTTAGATTATAGAAACAAAAGCAGATGGCAGCAGATGGCTTACCTTCTGCTTGGAACTATGGCAAGGACCAGAATCAGAACTGACAAGACCCTTATTGGCCTCACCATTGGCTCTGTGGAACAGCTGGGATGATGACGATAGACTGTGACCAAGTCCAGGTTGAAAGAGACGGTGATTGCTAGGTCCTGCACCACCAATCAAGGGAGAACCAGCTGGCAAATGTTTTCTCAGAATTGCAGAGACCTGACTACTGGTGGTAGAGGCACCCATAGAGAGAGATGTGATGGAATAACGAGTGTTGATTAGTTGGAGGAAGTGGAGGAAGGGCAAAAGAAGGTATACATAGTTAGGAGAGATGAAAGTAAAAAAATCAGATGCACACTTTATATAGGATATGCACCGTGTGCGGGGTGAGGCAGCTGGGTCCGGATCATAACCATGAGGTTGAGGTTGTGTGTGCCAAGCACGAAAGTCTAGTCATATATGCCATATGGAATCAGTGAGCATGCTGTTGTACTTGAACGAGATATTATTTGAATCTTTTACACCTTGCAGACTAACAGGGATCAAGATGTTGAACTAAACACATGTACAGCAAATTCTAGAAATGATGCGAAGCTTTAATCAGTATTACCCTCCCCAGCCCCAGCCCCAGCTTCAACCTTTGTCCCACTGACAGTGATCTTGTAAGCATAGTAGCTCATGTCATTTGGGGTTGTCGGGGCCATGTGGTGTTGCCTGTGTTGTCACATGTGTTAGTGTCATTCCACTTCATAGGTGTTGTCTCACATACATTGGTTATTTGTTCCTTGTCGTTGGGCAGTCATCGTCCATCTGTTCAGAAGCTGTTTGTGTTGTCGTGTGCTGTCGTGTCATTCCATGCCATAGGCGTTGTCTCGTGTAGGTTGGTTATATGTTTCTTGTCGTTGGGTGGCCGTTGTCCATCCATTCAGGAGCTGTTCGTGTTGTTGCGTGCTGTTGTGTCATTCCACGCCATAGGCGTTGTCTTGCGTAGGTTGGTTATATGTTCCTTGTCATTGGGCAGCCGTTGTCCATCTTTTCAGGAGCTGTTCTTTGCCGTTGGAGTGTTACCCTTTGTCGTGTGTGTTACCTTCAACATGGGCAGCGACCATTTGTTGTTCAAGCTGTCACTCATTGTCATCAGGGTGTCCACCCCTCAACATAGGCATTTGTGGTTGTCAGGCAGCTGTTGTTTATTGTTTGGGTGCCATCCCTCGTTGTTAGTGGCTTCCTTGAGTCATTGTGTATGCCCTTCAGTCATATAGATGTGAGTGAGAAGGTAGTGTGTGTGTACCTGGCAGGTACCCTGCTTCACAGGCCTCCTGGTGCCTCCCAAGCATCAAAGTATGCAATTCTACATCCTTCTGAAAGGGAGAAGGACTGTCGTTAGGAAAGATAAGTAGATCTACTAGATAAGCAGAATAAACAAGTTAGCAGTCCAACAATGGTCAAAGAACAGGTAGTATACTTCACGTTAGTTATCCAGATGAGGTGGAGTAACAACTCCAAGGGAGTGGACACATAGCTCCATCAACACATAGACACAGTTTCCAGCCAACTTACTCTAGTTTGCCAGATGTTCACATATGTCCTAGTATCCGGCAGTTGATCAGTTCCACACAATTCGCAAAAATTTCCAGATTGTGACTTGGGGGGTTCCAACCCAAGTCAAAGTATCCCAGAAATCAAAAAAAGTAGATTTGGGTCAAATTTGATCATTTTTACAGATGGAACAGCATATTTAGCTTATCGGTGGTGTTATTGCAGCCAGCATCCAGGTGTAATATATCAATTTGTGACATTCGTCCAAATATTGATATCTTTTCAGTCGTGTCGTCTGTGCAAACTTGGCATTTTCATTGTTCTTGTGATATGCTGGACACTTCTGTCGTTTTGAGTGGGACTACTCGCCGCCATATCCATCTATGCTTTCAAATAAAAAATATATAACAATACAAGGCCCACTTGTTATTACGGCCTTGGCAGTGTCCGCTTTCGTGGATCATATGGTTAGTAGCATCCCTATCGTACAATGTATGGATCCAACGCAAGTCGGATGTCTTCAGACAGTCAGTGGTCTCACTTGCGAATATATTATGCTGCTCTGATTTAGTCAAAATAAAACCAAAAGTAGTCAACAAGCTCATCATTTGGTCCATTCGTGAGTGCTGCTTTAGGCAGAGTAATTGTGTCGGTATCACACTGGGGAGGACTATCAGATACAGGTGGTTTGACAAGGTATTTGACCAAATCGCCCATCATCTGGAGAGGTCCTTAGGTTGCACTGTAGGATTCTGAGCATTGTACTGCTTATTTCTGTGAGTGCAATTTTTTGTTTTGTAACCCCATGAAAGTCAAGTGCTGATGAACATTTGCTACATGGCAGTATCCAGTGATACAGAACTTTACATGGATGGTGGCTATCTACCGACGCTTGGTTGTGAGTGACCGGCTTTGGTGTCATGAAGAGAGTGCTATTTCCTATCGCAGTGTTCGGCAATTGTCTTCTAGCATCATAAGCATTGTCCCAACATGATTGGAAACCTAAATTTACGAAGTTAATGCTACTTGTCAAAGCCTGAATGCTTGGCGGTCCCTTCGATTTGATATGGAGTACAGACCAATTTCGGATCTCACGCATGTGGGGCCAGATGCACTCCCCATTTCGTGGTTCAGGTCATAAACTCACTTGAAAAATTGTAACATGCACTCTTTGCTGAGCATGGACCCGGAAGCAAACATCACAAGTTATATTTGCTCTGAATATTGAGGAGAAACCCAAGCAAGGATAGACCTCACGTACAATTACTACATGAAGAATCTGGCTTGGCTGATGTGATACCTACTAGTAGAATACGATCTGGAGCTCAGTTCTCTTCATCACTCACAAAACATCATTCAGTTGATAGTACTTGATACCTGGACAACTTTAAGCAGCCTACAAAAGAAGAGTTGATATAGATGTTTGCTCCTTTCCAAATTTGGGGGCCAGGCTATGGGGGTTGTTGTAGAACGAAGACAGCTAAGTGACAAGTAGCAATGTTGTGGCGCAAGATTGGTCTATCTGTGGTGTTCAATTCAAGGGTCAGAAAAATTGTTGCTACTTCAATGTGGATGGTACCCTGAAGGGACCGGACGAATCAGCGAACTTGCCAAATAATCTCAGAGCACATCCGCAACCCTTCAAAGGCATTTAAATTTGAGTGGATCGTCAACCAATCAGCATTCTCAAACCAAAAAAAAAGTCCCTTTTGTATTCCTCTGTGAATTGAATGGAAAGTTTGCGAATACATATGTATTGAAGAGGTGATAGGTACTTCGCTTGGTGGCGGGAAGGAATATTCCGGGCGCAGTCCCAATAGCG